>JBBPOC010000889.1:0-12835 GCA_038091235.1 Tylopilus rubrobrunneus | reverse complement strand
TGGGTCTCTCCCAGCAAGTCTCCACGTTCGCGATCAACTTTCAAGGTCGACCTTTCCGCGAGGGCATCCGCGAAAACTCGAAGCTGTACTGGGGCCTCGTCGGTGCGAGTGCGGTCGCCTTCTCCGGCTCGACCGATCTCTTCCCCGAGCTGAACCGGTGGCTCCAGATCGTCGAGATGGACACCGCGGTACGTGTTCTCGCGCGTGTCCTATTGTCTGGTTTCCGATTGGCTGACGGACGGACTTGTGTCACAGTTCAAGGTGAAATTGACGGGCGTGATGATCGTCGATTTCGCGGGGTGTTGGGTGATTGAGAAGGCGTGTAAATACTTGTTTGCGGATTTGGAGCCCAAGGCGTTGATCACGCGGGGACGGGAGCGGAGGGAGGCGAGGCGGAAGGAACAGGCGAGGTTGGCGGAGGTGGCGGACGGAGAGAAGAAGGCGCAGTAAGAGTGGTTTAGAGCGGTTGGGATTAATCGATTAGTGTCATTAATCGAGGAATGGACTCGCGCGTTCGTTGCAATGCTTTCAAGTTGTCACGGTCAGGACTCAGATTACTCGACTTTGCATGGTGAAACTCAGGTGGATGCCGAATGGAACGCTTGCTGAATATCTCAAATAAATTATCCCATCCAAGATGCTGCCAAGTGGTGAGCGCATAGGAATCTGGGTTATCAATTTACGATTGTATCACAAATTCAAGGGACGGCTGCCGGACTCGAGCGCTGTACGTATCAGAAGCCCTGGTTTATTCCCGATTGTATCACTTGTTCCTGCAGTATATTCGGTGTCGATCATTCATGGAGATTTCCACCCGGTGCGTTGGGTCATTCGATCAACCTCCAGATGCCATTTACCTTTTTTAGGGAAATATTCTGATTGATAGTGACCATAACCCGCGAGTCACAGACTTTGGCTACTCTCAAACTCTTTCCCGACAAGACCAGCTGACCTATCTCTGGGATGAGTCTATCCGTCCTGGGGCGAGAAAATGGGTTGCACCGGAGTTGTTGCGCCCAGAGCTATATCCAGATCTGAAAGATAAGCATACGCTCAAAAGTAACATATACTCTCTTGGCTGTATCATCCTCTTTGTGCGTCGTATTTTACTTTATTCTCTTTTGTCTTCCAAGCCCCTGATCGGGACACACAGATACTTTCTGGGAACCCCCCTTGGAAGAACAAAGACTTTGAACAAGAAATACAGCAACTCAACAGTCCGCCGCGTCAACCGTGGCCTGTCCTGCCCGACGCTGTTTGGGACTTCATGGAGCAATGCTGGTCTCCAAAATCACCTGAAAGTCGACCCTCAGCCAAAGAGGTGCTAAGGTTCTCCCAAAAACGCCTCAAGCAATTGTTGTAAGCAAGCTTGTACCCAGTTATTATTTTATAATTGAATTCAAGCAAGACGCGGCTCGGGCCAGGGCAGGATGCGGAGCTTCACTCTCTAAGTACGTACTTGATTAGTCCTTTGCAGTAAGGTTGGCACCCTCAACTACAACTCTCGATGGATTGCACAACAACGGCTCAACGGAATTCAATAAAAATGTTATCATTCAACTCGGAATTACCCGTGGGGTCGGGTGTCATAAGATTTTTATTTTTCGGACATCGAGGAGAAGTCTGCACTGAGCCCCTCATCACCATCCCCCAGACTTGCACGTCCCTCCAATTACTCCGAATAACCCAAACCCAGGATACCTATCGCACCTGCGAGGTAGCTATCGACTCGTATCCATCTCTCTTCATGTGGATTGGGGCTCATCCACGATTGCGTGGTACAAGTGGCGAGCCCAGTCACGGAAGGGAAATGCGTCGACAGAAACGGGGCTACATCACCAGGACTGTCGATCGGGGAACATGGAAACGACAATGTCATGACCTTGTGGGATTCTGGGCGCACTGGGACTCCTTGCGGGACGGTCGTGGCATCGAGCGTCAAGCAAACCTTGTGCAACTCCGTGCAAACGGCGACGAGCAATAGGAGCCCGTCGAACGTGATATAATTGTTCTTGGGCGGGGGTCCTTGTGTGCGACACAGTTCAAAAACCTGTAGCGAAGGCCAATTCTGAGCCATGCGTCCTAGTTCTTGGTCGGTGAGAGATGTAGGGTTTGGAAGGTTGAGGTTGAGGTCACGGAGATTGTCGAAAGACAGTAGTTGGAAAATGTTATGCGAAAAGATAAACGGATGGCCCATGGGATCACGTTTGTCATCCCAAGATGAGCGTGATGCGAGGTGAATCAACTCTAATGAAGTCTTTCGCGAGAAAGATGCGAGCTTGGTGAAGAAGGAGAGCATGCTACGGGCATTCCCGATCAAGTTTCCAACGTCGAATGACACTTCGCGGATTGCTTGATCGCGCGGCCGGAGGAGTTTCGCGGAAACATATACTCTCCATATGTACAAATCGATTTTCTGGACAATGGGAAGAGACGTTTCAGAAGGTGGAACGGGAAAGTCGTGTATGGCCGGACTTGAATCCGGCCGGACGCGGAGATACACTTCCTTGGGAGACGCGAGTATGTATTGCAGCGTAGCATCCTCGACGACATCGACCTCGAGAACGAGACGTTCAAGGTTATCGAACTGGCGTAGGGATTCGGAGAGAGATTCTTTGGTTGGGTTATCAATGCCGTGCATATGGAATTTGGCACTCTTCAGGCCTGGACAAAGCAAAGGGCAGACCTTCAGGAACGACGCCAGTCCGAGTCCCTTGTCCGCAGAGAGGGGCCGAACGTCTAGTACGAGGAGCCGAGGGTTAAGGAGTGGTTGAATACGTTCGATGCATTGGTAAAATCCGAGCACCCTCAAGTTGGGCAGAAGGTTAGACTCGAAGCTTGCACATTCGAGAAAGAATCCAGAGATGGTGTCTTTGACTGCAAGCTCTTGTACGCGGCGACAGTGACGGGAGATGACGTCCCACTGAGCTGCGGACGGTGGTCGCTGTTGCCCGTTACAGAGGGAATTCGATTGCGGGGACCGGCGAGGACTCACCAAGTCATCCGTCATGTCATCAACGGCCTCTGCTGAGAAACAAGACCGCAATAGAGGTCTGAGTGACTTGATTCTTTGCCAAAGTTGATCGAGAGCGGGTTCTGACAGTTTTTTGCAGGTTTGCGCGATACGGGCCAACGCTCGTCGTCCGTCTAGGTCAGGTACTCGCACTTGAACGCCGTACAAGTCCTCGTCGTCGGAAGCAGGTGACTCCAAAGAGCTGGGCTCCGCGATAAAACCCAAGATGGAACGAAATAACTCTGGAACGAATAAGGGATTACTACGAGGGGCACTGGGTGTTGGGAACATGATGGTGTTCGGAAGAGAGGGGTTGATGTGTAACTTCTTACTTTCCTCTTCTTATGAGTGTCCACAGTGGGCCCAGTGGTTACATTGTCGTCCCATTCTGGAAACTGCGGTGGGTCCACATCTTCGCTTTGGCCGTCACGGTGGAGGCGGAAATGTAAGTGGTCGATCTAACCTTTTCCGAACTCGGGCCGGGCGAGTGACTAAGCGCACTGGCAGAAGAAGTTTGATTGACCTACCACTAGCACGATGGAGTTCGTACCTGGACCAGCCATTCATCGGGTCCTTTGCGCTGATTGTGGTGAGTGTCTTATGCACATGACATCCAACGATCTTCATACCTCGGTGATCAGGGACGCCGATCGAGCCCAACTCTGCCAATCTCTGTGTCGGTTGTCTAAGGAACAGGTGAGTGCAACTCAGACATCGGCGTGTACGATGTCGACCTCTGTCTCGTTTCCAGCGTGGACATCACAGAAGGAATTCCCAAACAATGTACGTCAGTTGGGTGTCTATCCGCCTGGTCCGCTGACACGCCCATCTAGCATCGGTCTCGTTCTGCCGAAATTGCGAACGTTTCTTGTCACCGCCTTCTGCATGGGCGCTGGCACGACCGGAATCGCAGGAGCTTTTGGCGTTGTGTTTGAAGCGGCTCAAGGGACTCAACAAGGTGCGCCTGACCGAGGCCCATTTCATCTGGACGGAACCACACTCGAAGCGCTTGCGCGTCTCGCTCACAATTCAAAAAGAGGTGTGTCATGGACCCCCCCATGCCCCGTCCTGACGTCCGCTCTGAACTGCATTACGACCAGGTACTCACCGCCACGATCCTCGAGCAAGTCTTCGAGATCGAATACCTGGTCCAACATACCCAGTGTCCCGACTGCGCCAAACTCGCCGCGAAAAACACATGGAAGGCACTCGTGCAAGTTCGTCAAAAAGTCGCGCACAAGCGTACATTCTTGTTCCTCGAACAACTCATCTTGAAGCATGGCGCGCAAAAGGATACGGTGGGGGTCAAGGAGGTGAAGGATGGGCTGGATTTCTTTTACAGCCAGCGGAGTCATGCGATACGGATGGTCGAGTTCTTGGCGGGAGTCGTGCCCGTACGGTAAGTCATTTGACAAGGTTGGCAGGGGGCACAAGACTAACTTTGCGTAGGACGAAAGGATCCGAGCGGTTGTTATCGACCGACACACATTCGAATACGGCAAACTATAAATTCACCTACTCAGTAGAGATCGCGCCTATTTGCAAAGATGATCTCATTTGTATTCCCCTCAAACAAGCACGCTCTCTGTCCAACATCTCACCCTTGACGATATGCACACGCGTAGGGTCGTCGTTTCAACTACTGGACGTCAACACACTTCAAGCGGTTGAGGCGAGCGCACAAGTTTATTGGCGTACTCCGTTTTCGGCATTGGCGAGCATCACCGATCTCGTCGAGTTCACGGTACTGGACGTTGAGCCAGTTGGGACGAATCGTGGTCGCTGGGTGCTCGCGGACGCCCAAGTCGCACTCGCGGGCGCGTTTCGAAGTTCAAGAGGGCGCGCCGACGAGGACATGTTCATGGACTACGAGTCGGCGGGAGGGGCGAGTCAGATACTGCATACGCGTACGCACCTCGGGGGGATCCTCCAACCTGGGGACACGGCGATGGGATACCACCTCACTGCGTCCAACTTTAATTCGGACGACTATGCGACGTTGCCCACGGATCGTATTCCAGACGTGATTCTTGTCAAAAAGGCGTATCCGAATCGGCGGAAAAAGGCTCGGACGCGCGCTTGGAAATTGCGGAGTATTGCCAAGGAGCAAGCAGAGGAAGGGGAGACGGGCGGTGGGAGGGGTGTGGTTGGCAGGATGGGTGGACGGGATCAGAAGAAGGTGGAAGAGGACTATGAGCTGTTCTTGCGGGATTTGGAGGAGGATCCTGAGTTGAGGGCGAACGTGAACCTATACAAGGCAAAAGACGTCAAGATGCAGGATGTAAACGCGGAGAAGAAGAAGGGAGGGCAGTATGGAATGGACGTGGACGTGGACGAGGCCCATCCACAGCCAAGCGATGGTGTGAGCGTTGAGGCAGATGAGGAGCAGGCAGAGGAAGGTGATTTCCCTGACGTTCAGTTGGAGGAGTTGTTGGAGGACTTTGACGAGATGACGCTCGGCGATGCAGAAAAGGCGAGCTGAGGCTGTTTATCTCGTGGTACTTTGAGCCTGAGGAAGAATACACGGTAGGTAGCACCAGTGAACGTGGTGTACCTAGACCTATCCATAGAAAATAACAAAACAGGTGGTGACTCTGACTGGTGGATAGAATGAGATGCGGTAGACATATTTGTGAAGGATGGAGCTCTCCGATCCACGTTAAGAATCTTACCCTGGAATGAAACACGCCGGCGATGTAAGAACATCAACTCACACGCATGCGAGCGTACAGTGAAAACATCATGATCTAATTGTTTTTGTCCTTTACACGCTCCATTGCTGTGAATAAGAGTCGGCGAATGGGACGGGTGACGGTGCAGCGATGACGCACGATTATAGTGTAAGAGTTTCTCGATCAGGTCGACGTGCGTCAACACCATCCGACGACAGCAATATCGCTTCAACTGCAACTCGTCAAGAGCGTCTCTGGATTAGGCGTAAGTTTGGGTCAAGACAAGGTGGCGAATGACTTACCCCTCGCTCATGTCGTTTGCGAGCAATTCGAGATACGCGTTCCATTTGTCACCGATGACTTTTCCGCATGTAAAGCACCTCACTGGAATGATCTACAAACTGGTCGGATAGTGCCTCATTAGAGATCGGTGACTTACCATGGTCGACGCTGGTCTGCAAGACACACCACGTGACTTTTTTGCAGACACGCGTGCACGTGACTCATCAAACGCGTTCATCGTTGACGACGACGACGACGACGACAAGCTCATCATCATGAGCGACGGCTTCGAACTGCAAGACGAGCTCCAGTCGCTTCAGGACGTTTCTTCCTACGAGATACCCAACGAACACGACGTACACGAAACCGAACCCGGCCCCTTACTCCAACGTGCGTACCGGCGCGGCACATCCACCCCGTCGCTGACCATCCCGTCGTCGCAGGTGCCGTTGACAGGACCGCTCGCGACTCGGAAGCGATCGCTGAGCCAGAGATATTCGACATATTCCGTAGTCTGCTCAAACACGCCGACGCAGTCCCTGGCGCACTCATGAACAAACTCCTCGACTCGATCGCGTCGGGGTTTAATGCACAGATAGACGCCGCGATCAGGGACTCGAGGGAAGAGGATCAACAGGTCGTCTTGGCGCACAAGGTACCGCTCGAGATGTACGCGTTTCTTCTACATTGGTTCGTCACCGCCGCAGAAAAGGTCAAGTCGAGGGGCGACGACGACGCTCCGCATCCGCAACCCAAGGGTCGTCGAGGAAAAGGTGGAAAAGCGGGTGGCTTACGCGCTGCAGGGAGGAGTGCGGAAGCTTGGAGTTGGGTGGACCAGATACCTGCAACGCTCGAACTCTTTGCCAAAGCAATGAAGCTCAAAACTCATCGTATCTGGATGACGAGCCCAGAGAGGGACGCATTCATCACGTACGTGTTCTGCGATCTACGTGCAATTCCGCGTTGGTGATCTCTTGCTAGTTGCATCACTCGCCCAGCATACCGCATCGCAGAGAGCGAACAATACATGAAGGACAACACCATCCGAGGGGGTGTTTACAAAGTCATTTGCATCGCCGTCAAACATCACGGTCATACCGTTGCCGCACAGATCAGTATAATGCAGTCCTTGCAATACTACGAACATCTCTCTGAACCAATGGCGGAGCTCCTGTCTTTTCTGGCCAAAGACTTTGATCACGCCCAACTTGGAGATGAGATTTTACGCGAAATCGCTGGAATGACATTCAGTGCACAAGACACAAAGGGTCCAAGAGCTTTTTCGCGTTTCTTGGTGAAATTTACCGAGGAGTCTCCGCGATCAGTACTCAAGCAAATCAGTCTTCTACTCGAACACTTGGATTCCGAGGTATGTGATTACCCACGTCGTCCGTGCTGCTGACGCAACTCCACCTAGTCATACCCAATGCGCATGGCCCTCGTTGAAGTGATTGGTTCACTCATTCGCGAACTCTCCAACTCAGAGGACATGACCAACGACTCAACGCAAACGCACAAACAACTCAGCGGGCTCTTTGACTTGCTCGTTTCCCGCACGCTCGACCTGTCTTCATACGTTCGCTCAAAAGTCCTCGCCACGTTTTCGAAACTATGCGAGCTCCGTGTCCCGTTCCCGAAGCAGCGGCTCAAGATCACGAGGCAGGCCGTGGCCATGTTGGAAGACAAAGCGTCGACGGTGCGCAAGTCGGCGGTGGCGTTGTTGACCAAACTGATAATGACCCATCCGTGGGGAATCATGTATGGTGGTCATCTGAACCTCGAGAAATGGCAAGGCTATTATCAAGAAGTCGCTTCCAAATTGGATAAATTGGACGATGCTGTGGGCAAGGTTGTCGGACAAGAAGGGGGAGAAGAAACAGAACAAGAAGGGGGAGACGAGGATGGAGAAGACGAGGATGGAAACGAAGGTGCCGGTGAGGACGGTGAGGATGCCGAGATGCAAACAGACGATGCGGAAGGCACGCCTAGGGCCCGCAAGAAGAAGAAACAGTGCGTGTCAAATTTAGGTTGCGTAGTTCGTTCTGATCATTTTCATCAGATCGCGTGCTGAAGATGATGAGATGGACGTCGATGAACCAAGAGATACCGATTTGGACAGCATCATGGATGACGACGAAGAGGAGCAACCCCGACGCAAGAAACAGAAAGGGAAGAAGAAAGCGCGCGACTCAGCAGTGAACCTGGCCGCGATGACCTCTGAAAAGGAAGCCCTCGTTGCCTTGCAGTCCAACGAGGTTCTCCACCTTCGATTACGGAAGAAATATTACTCGGAAGCGCTCAGCTTTATCAAGACGATCGAAAGTGCGATGGACTCTGTGATACAACTGCTCGGCAGTACCAACAAAGCAGAGGTACTTGAGTCGATGGAGTTTTTCCGGACAACCAGTACATACGAATTTCAGACATCAGAGGTAGTGTCCATATTTTCCATGTGATAACATTTATGAATCGTTACCCTAGGTTGGGATCAAACGCATGCTTCACTTGATCTGGTCGAAAGACAACAACCAGACCTCAGAGGATGGAAAAGAGCTCAAGGGCGTACGCTCCCGTTTACTAGAATGCTACCGCAGCTTGTACTTTGAGGCCTTGCCGGACTCAGAAGTGGAGCCGAAGCAACAAGTGAACCGGATCGCAAAGAACATGATCGAGTAAGGATTTCAAATACGTTGGTCCGCATTGCCTCAGATTTCTTTAGGTTGACCTATGATTCCACACTCGCCGAGTTGACCAGTCTGGAGGAAATGATGAAAACGATGATGGAAGAGGACTTTGTCCATTACGATATCATCAACAAACTATGGCAGGTCTACAGTAAGCTTCCCTTGAATTTTGCTGTGTGGAAGATCGACGAATCCGTCTTGTCAGGCTCTCCAAAGTCGCTTCCGGCGTGTCAACGTCGAGGCGCGATTATTATTCTCGGCATGTTCGCACTGGCCAAACGCAGCGTCGTATCAGAGAAGGTCGATGTGCTACTCAGAGTAGGACTAGGACCTCTGGGGAAGGTAGCATCGTGCGGTTGGCTCTCCAGGTCATCTGAGTTGACATCTCGTTTCCTAGGCTGATCTTACGCTTGCCCGGTATACGTGTGTCGCTCTTCAACGGTTGAATGGCAGCGCGAAAAAAGTCAAGGGTAAGCCCGACCACTGTTCCATGCACCTCGTTTTGATTTTGTGTCGGACAGGCTCACTTCTCAACAAGACCCTCCGCATGGAGATGGGTAACCCCGTTTTCAAGAAGCTGCAGGACGCTATCGAACATCCCTGTCGCTCCAAAGAATGGTTTGGCTTGGCTGAGCAAGCCATCAACACGATCTACGCGCTCGGCGATCACCCCGACGAGTTGTGCAATGAGATCATCAGGAATCTCACCCGCCGCGCCTTTACACGAAAACCGCAACCACCGGCACCCGAGGCATCGGAGGGTGAGGAACGTGATACAAATGCGATGGAAGAAGACACGATATCGCCGGCATCGGCTGGTTTCGCATCGCACGCGCCTATCTCGCAGGCTCTCTCGGCCGCGCAAGGAGGAAGTCAGGCGCCGGGAGAAAAGGACGTCGGCGATGTATTCCATCTCAGTCAATTGTTGTTCGTCGTGGGACATGTGGCGATCAAACACATCGTCTTTCTGGAGCTCGTTGAAAGGGAATGGAAACGCCAAAAGGACGAGAGAGAGCTGGGTACGTGTCGTGGTTGTTGGTCGGAGGGTCGCTGACAAGGCTGGTTTTAGCGGAGAAGCTAGCGGCGGGGATGAATTCGACGAACAAAGGGCCTAAAGAGGTCGAGGAACTTGATCAGGTCGCTGGCAACGTCGAGGACGAGATTGGCGAGCGGATTGCTGCTGTGCGGGAAACGGAGCTCTTGTACGGGCCACAGTCCTTGCTGGCCCTTTTCGGACCCATGCTCGTTCACGTCTGTGGGAGCCCCCACAAGTTCAAAGTAAGTCAGGTTCAACGGTTTCCGGACGTGACTGCTCACCACGGCCGTTCAGAACCAGACCCTTCGTGCCACGGCGACGTTGTCATTTGCCAAGTTCCTGTGTGTCAGCTCACGGTTTTGTGACGAGCACCACCACCTCCTGTTCAAGATCCTGGAGACGGCGAGAGATCCCAGTATCCGCAGTAATATCGTCATTGCGCTCGGCGACGTCGCCGTCTCGTTTAGCAGCATTATCGACGAGAATAGCAACGAGCTCTACAAAGGTCTCTCGGACCCAGACCTGGTTGTGAAGAAGAACACGCTCATGGTGCTCACGCATCTGATCCTGAATGGGATGATCAAGGTCAAGGGCCAGTTGGGCGAGATGGCCAAGTGTCTCGAGGACGAGGAGCCGCGGGTGTCGGACTTGGCCAAGCTGTTCTTTACGGAGCTGTCCACCAAGGACAATGCGATCTACAACAATTTGCCAGACGGTAAGGCGACGGCCTCTGATGTCCGTTTGGCGGGGATTGCTCACGTGCGACGCGACAGTCATCAGCCACTTGTCCTCCGGGGACCATGCCGTCGAGGAAAAAGCGTTCCAGAGCACGATGCGCTACATCTTCTCGTTTATCGAAAAGGTAGGTGTCCCTTTGTGTCCACATCCGCTGCTGACGGGCGCCCCAGGAAAAACAAGCTGAAAACATCGTCGACAAGCTCTGCCAACGCTTCCGCCTCTCCGAGGACCCGCGCCAATGGCGGGACATTGCGTTCTGCCTCGCGCTCCTCCCGTTCAAGTCGGAGCGCTCGGTCAAGAAGCTGATCGAGGGTCTGTCGTTCTACCGGGACAAGCTGCACGAGAAGGAGGTGTTTGCGCACTTTGCAGAGATCTTGACCAAGGCGCGGTCGAACAAGTCGGCGAACAAGCCGGACACGGAGCTGAACGAGTTTGAGTCGGTGCGTTCGCCCCGTTCGCGTTCTCCTTCTGCCACTTTGAGAGTAACGCGATGGGCTCATGCGCTGCGTATGGGGTATTTGTGTATTAGATTTTGGACGAGCATCGACGGCAGGGTGCAGAGGACCAGGCGTTTGAGAAGCGCGTCGAGGGGAAGAAGGCGGCGGCCAAGAAGAAGGCGACGCGGCGGTGTACGTGGTTCTCTTTCTCTCCAGCTGCGCTTTTGCCTTTGACACGCATCCCCTTGCAGCGGCGCGTAATAAAAAGGCACAGGCACCGGAGCCCGAAGCTGACCGCGAAGGTACAGCGCCTGGGGCGTCCAAATCACGTGGGCGCGGTGCTCGGGAGGAGGCTGACGATGACGACGACGACATGTACATGTAGGACCAGCAGGCGAACTCGAGATTTTTCATTATGATCGCGCTCTTGGTTTGTTCCCTAGCCCGATGGAACGGGGACATTTTCTTTACTTGTAATATGTACTGTAATAGTATGAAGATTGCAGAAGAAAACTTACAGATGCAGAGCGAGCACGGCAGTGGTGAGAATAATGAAAAAGCAATGAGTGTCGAGCGAGGTCCATACGTCCACGACCAGGGAGAAAGGAATAGGAAGGAGTGAGCGTGCGTCGGGTCAGATCAGCGTTCAAGAGCGCATGGGGATAAAGTCTCGAAAAATATAACGATAGGGAGTGGATGATAGATATGGAGACGAGAAGGGAAAAAGGAGCGGACTGTCAACCAGAATAAAAACCGGGCGTCAGATGTCACAGAAAAAGAATATGGTGTCCGGATTAGCACGAAACCGAAGGGGAGACGCGGCTACCTTGAGCGGGTGGACGAAACAAGAAAAACGGGCGAGACCTTTCGTCGTCATCAACCTCTTCTTGTTACTTCCACGTACTGACGAGATGAAGCATAGGACGCGAGTCAGTACAAGGCGGTGTTCCTCACGAAAATGACTGAAAGGCATGTTTCCTTTATTCCGCCTTGAATCGTCCGCCACCACCGCCTCCCCGCATGATGGCATTCATGAACGAAAAGAACCGGTCTGCGTACTCTTGCGGCGGCACCGGACTGATTTTATGCTAAAAAGACGCGCATACATGGGTCATCCAAGGAGCAAGAGACAAAAACACCACTCACGCGATCCGCGCTGAGTCCCTTCCAAAAGTGCTCCAGCTGCTTCACGGCCGAGTAGGGCGTCAAAATGTCAATAATGCCGAGGTAATACAATGTGTCCAAAGGCTGGTTCGCCTCGTCCGTCGCTTGCAAACCAGCTTCGTCTTGATAAAAGATGTATTGTTGTCGGTCTCCCGTGTCTTTTTCCGGCAAGTCAAACGTGTCCGAACCAAGACGCTTGGGATCCGACTCGCGCATCGCTCGCTTCACGGCAATCGCTTCTGGCGACCGTGCGCCCTTGTGCTGCGTGTTTTTGCGTCGAATAGCGGGCACTGAAGGCTGTCGTGAGGTGCCATCAGCGCAGCACCTGCGACGCGACGACGCTTGCACTTACAGAAAAGACTTTGAGTGTGTTGCTCCGAACTTTGTCCCTATTGCCGCGCTGGACGTGGTGTATACCGACGAGCAGGCTGTAGTCCATCACGTGCACCGATTTCAGGAACTCCGAGTCGCGGCGAATCTGCTCCGTCAACAACGCACGTTTCTCCGGGCCGAGCTCGAGCATCTTTCCGCGGTTGATCCAGTTGACGTCTTTGAGCACTGCACGCAGGTTCTGTTTCGCCTTTTCTTCGGGGTACTCTCGCCCTACAGTACTGCCCTTGAGATCGTACGTCTCGTGGATGTCCTTGTGCGGTGGGAAGAGATTGTTCATGATCACAAAGTGGATCTTTCGGCCCCTTGGAAGCTTGACACGGTGTAGACCGTAAAAGCGGGACAACAGGGTGTGAGGATTGTTCTTGACGTGCACATAGTATTCTTTGAGTATCAAAAGCAAAAACTTGTGCTCTGAG
>JBBPOC010000888.1:0-12841 GCA_038091235.1 Tylopilus rubrobrunneus | reverse complement strand
TAGCAACGCACGACACCCGATATGCGACCGGTCAGTAATGACTAGTAGGTATGATGCTATGGGACATTGCTTAGACCAAGTCCTGCGGAGCCGTGGAACGTAAATCTGTACCGTTGAAAAGTTCCATGACACCAATTATGCCGTATACGACGACACTGGACTTCCAGTCTATCGAGGAGTCATTTTCGTCAAGCTGGAATTCTTGGACATTGGGATGTTTGCCCCAAGAAATACGGACGCATGAATGGAGACTCAGGCTGGAAATCTCTGGGAGATAAGGGCGCACGACGAGACCTTCATCCGTGGCAACGATGGCAATATGCTCGTACGGGTAAGGGTGTGGAATCGGGGGAAGGACGAAGCTTGGTTGTAGCCCGACATTTGTCGCCATGTCATGGTCGGGCTGTTTGAAGCGAGTTTGTGGCGTCGAGTGCGCCGGTTCAAATTGTGGGGCAAAGATCGGTTTCATGGGCAGCTAGCTAGCTCGTGGCTCGCTTGTAGTATTTATGCCTCGAAAACAAGTCACACTGCTAATATACAACATCACGCTTGGCCTGCAATCGCAGCCGCTTGAGCCTCGACGCGAACATCGTATCCATAACCTTGACCTGGAGTCTCTCCAGGGCCGTCATAATGCAGTTTAGTGATGTCGTAGTTACCTGTTAACATACGTCAGAGTAAGATAGACCACCATTCACTTTGGACATACCAATGAACTCCCAACCGCCTTCCTTCACATGGTAGAGGTTACACGAGTTGCCCGAGAACGCATCACGGTGGCCTGCGGCATAGATACTCCTCCTCGCAAGCTCCTGAGCTTCTTCATCTGTGAGGTCCCACCGATACTCTTGATCCAGCACACCATACGCGAACGTGCTCCCGGAACCAACAGAGAAGAGATCTCCTTTCAAGCGTGTGCCATCGGAGTCTACATAGAACAATGCGGGACCCTTGAGGGAGTAAGCCATGATCAAAAAAGTAGTCAAGATACTTACCGACTTGTCCCAGCCGCATATCATTGTACCCTGTCGACGTCATGGAAAGCGGTTCGGTCGACAGACAAGGAGAACGTACCATGCTCAGACCCATACCCTTGTAGCTGTACACAAGATTGCTGAGATACTTGCTCGCAGCAGAAACCGAGATTCGCTCGCGATTTCTGAGTTCGTGGAGGCGACAATGCACCCCCAAGTATGTTTCCCAATACTGACAATCAGCTGATAAAGTGTTGAGTTCATGCACAAATGAGAGTTGTTGTGGCATCGCACCTGCACCACCAGCCATTGTCCCCAGTAAATAGGGATTGATTTCAATGACTTTCTTTACGGTTCCAGTAGCTACACATCATCAGAAAATGTCAGGTGGATGCATTGCAATGTGTAGCCACCTATGTAGTTTCCAGCGGTAGCTCGTGAATCGACGGCAACAATGACACCACCTTGGAACCTGAAAGCCAAGGTCGTCGTTCCATGCCGAATCTTGATTCTGCAGGATGGGTCCGCATGATCGTCCGTATGAAGGCTCAGGAAGGCAGCCGGCTTTGCCAGAATAAGATAAGGAATGTTGATCAAGATGTATACTTACATCTGGGACAGAGGGAACGATAAAGCTGGGTACGCCTTTTGCCAAGCTACCATAGCCGGCCACAGATCCCCACATGGCGTCAGAGCCATGGTAGTCGTCGTCGTCTACAACGGCTGCATTACGTGCTTGCATGTGCGATGTCGTTCCAGAGCCTGCATATCGCTGAACGAGACTGTTCATGGTGGTGATGAAGTGATATCGCTTGCTGACGCGGCTTCTCAGTGCGCGACGCGTACAAGTTGTTTGGCACTGTTTACACAAGGTACACCTGCAAGTGTGCTAAGATCACCCATATGACTACTAGTACAAGAATGTTTCGTTTCGTTACAACTTCGCAACAGATTGGAGCGCTTTCCGGAGGTCATCCTTGAGATCCTATAAGCAGATCAGTATCTGGATCGATGAAGGACATATTCGCAACTTTCCTCGACTTCCTCCACCCCAATGCTGAGACGGACAATGAGAGGGTTCTCCTTTGGATCTGCCTTGATGCGGTGTTCAACCAACGATTCCACGCCCCCAAGACTGGTAGCAGGCTGCGCAGCCAGTCAACTTACAGATCGTAACGGGGACACGTCGACATACCACGAAATATTCGAGGTTATGTGGGAGAACCTCTGCTTGGGCAAGTCGTGCAAGCTGGCGATTTCCATGTCAATGCTGTAACCCAAGAAGTTGACTCCAGATGGACACACAAGGATAGAAAAGGTGGCGTTGTAACCACCCTCCATTTGTGACGCTGGGTTAAAGCCTCGTTTATCGGTACCTTGTAAGCTAGAGTGGTATACTTTCGTGACGACGCCGCCCGGGATGCCGTCGAATTCCTGGCCCTCAGGGACAAGAGTAGCTCTGTGCAACCATTGCGCAATCTCCGTCCCGCTTGCTGACTGTCTCGGAATGCGGAGATGCATCGTACGAAGAGATCGCAAAAGAAGCCACGACTCCAGTGATCCCATCACGTTTCCCATGAAAACACGGTCGTTCCATAACTGAAGTTCGACTGTCGAACGGTGGTTTGAAATTATTCGAGGAAAACTTACTCGTTCTCTTTCTTCAGCTGTCTTGACGACCAAAATTCCACAAAGAAGGTCAGAATGACCTCCGATGTACTTGGTCCCTGAGAATAATCTCGTAGGTTTTCAAAAGCTGGACGTAGTGATCTGGAACATACCACTATGGAAGACGCAGTCGGCACCAAACTTGAATGGGTATTGAAGAGGGGGAGGGCCAAACGTCGAGTCGACAAGTAACTTTCCGCCTACTGCATGTATCTAATAGCACGAACAGAGTGAATGGTTTATATTTGAAACCTGCCGCCTACTAGTATACCTTGTTTGCGTAGTACTGAATATCGCTGGTTCTGGCCGTCAGACACACAATACACATGACACCACAGTCATAACCCACCGGGACTCGCCTGTAGGGTTGAGCGGAGTTTCGAGCCAGCATAGATCACCCTCTTGATACTCGTCATCGAGGTCAATGATGGGAGTATCCTCAAATCTTCCTCTTAAGTAGACCTCGATGGAACCGTGAGACCCCATATATCCTTTAGAGATAGCGATGCGCTTCGGTTTGAAGTGTACCAGAGCCTTCCAACCTGCATGAGCCAGGCAATAGAATGTGTTCGCTTGTCGAGCTCACCGAAGAAGCAGCAGCCAAACCGGATGAATATGTGATGGCATGACCATTCTGAAAGAGTTTTGGATACATCGGTACGCGAGCTAGTAAACACATACGTTGATCTTCCCAAGGATTTGTTCCACCCGCGTCGACACGGTCTGGGCGTATCGGGAATATACAAGGTAGTTAGTGTCCACGCCGCCGCCAATTGGATCACCACCGGGAGCTCTCCTGAAAGCTAACAGATGGGAAGTAGTATAATCAGTAAACACCTCCGAGTCCATGTCAGGAGAGAAGACACTTGCTCGACGTTACTGAGATCGACGGCGCAACCTCTGCACCTGGCACTGCGGCATCATCCCCATGCACGAGGAGAGTTCCGCTCAACTGGCCTGGTGCGGTGTCCCTTGGAGGCATGGTAGCGATGACAGGAGGGTGTGATCGATTTTACTCGCCTTTTATTAGATCACTCGGAATTGCCGGGCCGACAGTATTCAATAGATCGTGATCGGATAGATCATCGTACGTGATCACGGGATCCATCCTAGTCAATTTCCAAGTTCGCTCTCATTGTCCTCGGAACGTGAACTATTTCGTGCATGTTGCACTGAAGAGCCGATACATCATCTCCACCCATTCCTGCACACCTCCCTCACCGACACCTTCAGACCACTTTTGCGACTCGTTCTTCCTTTGCAAGTCCACCCATGCAGCTCGAAAAACATCCCTGTTCCTCCAAAACTCCTTTTCCCAGTCGGTGACTTTGGTGGCCGGACAATCACCGGCCTCCGCTGCATATGCGAAAAGCTCGTCGCGATATGCCCATTGTTCCGTATCGCTGAAGAAAAACCATGCCTTCGCAAGCTCTAGAGGCGACGAAGCTCCTGCTGCTATCAGTGCCCGTGATCTTGTTAGACCATTCTCTGCCTCCTGTTTCAAATCAAGTGAAGCAGGATCAGCAAAGGCGCGGACTATCGCGCGGGCCTGTGCTTCTGCTATAGGCAGTGGTGGAACTCTCCGAAGGAGCGCCATAAAGGCTACCGATGACGGTGGGTAACGAGATTGCAACGGAAACAAGTGTTTGGCAAGAGGGAACACATGGTGACGGGAATTGTGGAGGTCCGCGGGGAGGGATGATTGCTCATGAAAGGGAGGATGGCCAACTTTCATCGTGTCGTCATCGAAAAACGGAAAGTGCATCTGAAAGCCAGTTGCTAAGATACAGTGGTCGATGTTCTCTTCAACGATGCCCTGTTCGAAAAGGACTCGACCATCATCGTAGAACTGAAGGGGCCCCCCTCTGAGTCTGGGACATTGCTCATCCCGAGACACCGATCCTGACACAGAGTGAATAACGGTCCGGTTGGGACCGCCCATCTCTGCAGCAATGTCTCTTCCACTCGGCCCACCCCCAACAACAAGCACCTTACGACCAAACCCCTGGGGACATCGATACCACGCTGAGTGGGAGGCCATATTAGTTTTTATCCAGTGATCAAGTCCTGGTATATCCGGAACATAAGGAAGCCTGTAATGCCCGTTCGCGACAACAAGATTGTCAAACTCTAGTGCTTCGCCCGTGGAAATCGTGACTTTCCAGTGATTCCGAATCCAAGTTGCATGGGTAACAGTAGTGTTGAATCGGATCAGGGGAGTGAGGTCGAAATGAGACGCATAGGACTCTATATACGTCTGAATTGTGGTAGCCACGGGAAACAATGGGGTGGAGGGGGGGAATGGATATTCTGTAAAACCCATGATTGGGTGGGGAAGATTAGCTGCCAGTGAATCGTACAGCGGTGTCAGAGGTGGGTCGTCAGTCGGTGGTGCAGGAAACCTATTTTAACCCGATGGCACAGCACTCTTCGTTATTTTGGCAGAAGGAGAGTCAATAGAACGCGCATACCATATTCCTCCGACTTTCGAGCGTGATTCGAAAGCAACTACCCTCCAGGATCCTGTCTTGAAATATGACGTTTGGGACAGATATTTAAGCATAGCTAAACCTGCTGGACCAGCACCGATCACGCATATACGTTTCGTCGGTGTTTGATTGACCTGGCTGGCCATGACCGGCAATCTGGTTGAACGAAGAGGGGAGGTCCTGCGTAAGAACTGAAATATTACCCAGTTTGGATGTTCGATAGAATCGAATGTTACTTACCTTGCTTGCGAACAGCGGGAGTCCGCGTCGAACTTGGTCAGCCAAGGCAGGCCGCCGAGGTGGTCACGGTCACTGAGTCGTCAACTGGTGTACACCAGCTTAGTCAGCAACACCGACTCGTTTTCGACCAAGGATCGACTTGTGAGGTCAACGCACTATTCATCAACCAACTGACACTTCCCACTGGAGAAATGGCGGAAACCAAAGGAAAAGCATGGCCTCTTGCTGATGAACAACTGACAAACTCTGTAAGATATTCCTTTTATCGTGATCGCATGCATGCAGTTGACCACCGTGTTCATTGCTCATTGCTGTCTGCTTCCAAAGCTCCTGGACCTGGTACAGCAGGCTGGCCAGTACAAACAACTGAAAAAAGGCGCGAACGAAGGTTCGTTACTTGCTCCTATACTTTTGGAGACAACTGTGTGACGCTAAACGACACTTAATTTAGCCACAAAAACCTTGAACCGTGGCATCGCCGAGTTCATTGTACTCACTGCGGACACGGAACCTTTGGAGATCTTGTTACACCTTCCCTTATTGTGTGAAGAAAAGGTAATACTTCAACTCTATGATGCTCACACCTGGCTGATGTTTATGTCATGCTTGCTTCGTAGAACGTCCCATATGTCTTCATTCCTTCAAAGGCTGCGCTAGGACGCGCCTGCAATGTATCTCGACCAGTCATTGCTGCAAGTGTGACTACTAGCGAGGTCCGTGAGCTCCAGAGCCAAATTCGCAACATCAAACTAGCAATCGAGAAGCTCATATACTGAGATGTCGAGTATATTCTTAGTTACATAGACATCAGTAACTGCACCCAAGCATGTATGACATAGTACGAGGTATCGTCTCTGACAATGATAGTGAGGTCGGTGGTTGCAAGATTACTTTGGCTGGTTTTCTCGGGCCTGTGCTCTGATCCTCCTCCTGTGGTCGGTTAGTGATAAAGGCTCTCTCTTCTCCGATGGATGTATACTCACTCATAGGCAACCTTGTCATTCCTGTGATGTGATCAGCTACGTGGAAAGTATAACTGTGCCAAAGCCTCACTTAAACATGGTATACGCGTCGCTTTGCGCAGGATCGTTGACGTTTGGATCGTCTAGCAGGTCTTGGATACCCAGCAATATCTAATAACCGGACATCCATACGTGTGCATTTTGGATTCAGGTCCGAAAAACCTACCTGCTTGATCGTGATAGCAGGTTTCCACGATTTCTCCTCATCCAAGATAGAAAGGCAGACGGTGCCAGAAGGATACACATTGGGGTGAAACAGTGGTGGTGCGAATTTACCTGCATATGCGATCATCGATCGAGTATGTGGCAAATACCTCCTGTGTAAAAAACATACATTTTGGGGGCTTGGATGGGTAATCTGCTCGACAATCAGTGGGTGGCACTCGGCAGAAAGAGCGTGGCTCGCCTTCTGGAAACGTCATAGTGAGCTTATACAGCCCACCCTCCCATGGCGTCTAAGTGATACAACATACTCGACACAAGTGCGCTTGAAATATTCAAGTACATACCCCAGTTTTCCCGGGAATGCCAACTTCCCACTCCATCAGGTTCATGGTTCCATCGGCAGCCTTTGCAGGTTTCGCGAAAAATCCCTAAATGACAAGCGCCGAAGGTGAACGAAGGACTCCCGAAGAGATAATTGAAAGGGAGGATGTAGTTTTGCCATGTTATATGCAAGCCGAGGCAAGCGATCTTCGTGTAACAAATGGGTAATACGTACAAAGGGATGGTCTTTCCGCCATTGCTTGCGTTCCTCAGCCAGGCGCGGTCTGCAGATTCCAGACATGGTTTGCTAAATAGATCAAGCGAACAAGCGCCGTGTGTTTGCTCGCCCCTTGGTGTGCTTAGTCAGCAACGTAGCATAGTATGTAGGTTACGGTATGATACACATCAGCTTGTTGGAACAGCGGGGTATATGAATGTGTTTCGGGACGCCGAGCAAATAATTTAATAGCCTCAATGCTACTTCCTCGGTATCTCGAAGTCCAAGTAAACTGGGGTAATGTTCAAGTCAAATGCATAATGTTTTCCAAAGACCGGACTGAGGACATCGTGCCTAACAAGATTGTGGTTAGGCCAGAGTCTTTCACTTCCCAATAATATACGCACTGGTTTTTCATATGACTCAACAAGTCTTCAAATCCAAAGCGGGTATTCCACGAAGGAATTCGAGGAGGGCACTGGAGACAGACAGAATGGTCGCCTACATTAAGCCCCGACCTGGCTGCAAAGGACCGCAGGACACGAAGACCCGACATGGCGATCTGTATGCGCGAGTTATGGCTAGCCATAAGCCAGGGTTGCTTGCGGGTAGAATCGAGATGAAATATAATACTATGTTGAACCTGAAAAATGTTAGCAGATGACCACGACAAACATGGAGGGAAACACTCACTGCACAACGCCAGGACATGAATGTAATTACCCTATCGCGGGAAGCACACTCTGGGCATATCAGCTTAGGATCTTGATTGTCCATTTCCGCAGCAGTGGTAGATACAGGATCATTTCCACAACACAGCAATACTTTGTTCACTACGTCCCGTCTTGGATGCGCTTCAACGCGACCTTTGCAGTCCCAAGGACCACCCATCACAAGGCACGCCTTTTGACGGGCGATACCTCGGGGATCTTTTGTGGAGGGTCCATTTCCGTGTGTCACGAGTGTGAAACACGGGTGAAATAAAATCTCGGGATATGCCAGGGGGCGACCTTCACCTCGGCAATTGCGACCAGTGCAGTGGAAAACAGATGTGGCAAGCTTGAGCCGAGCATGGACAGCTTCGTCGTCGTCGTCGGCCTTGTGGTCCGGAAGAAAACTGGCAAGCTCTCGACGGACAGTTTTATGCCACTCGAGGATATAATTAAAAGCTGGTGGGAAGGAAACATGGAGTTGTTTGAGGAGAGACTCGTCTGATGGCGAACCAGATTGTCGTATTACAGAGTCGATGCTTTCAAAGAAACCGATGGTAGCATTGGGTGGAAGGGGAAGGTATGGGCAACCACTGGGGGCGTCACGGAAGATATATGACGTGAAGTGGAACCATGCGTCGAGGAAAGCTCGCCGCCGGAAGGCGTAAACTTGTTCTTCCATCCGAACTTCTCTCCATCCTAGCATATAGTCTCTGAGTTGGTCCAGAACGCTGGAGGAGGCTGGATGCAAAGTCAGTTCAACTTATTGGGCAAAGACAGGTCAACACCTTACCCTTGTCTGTCAATGCCTGGGTCTTGTTGATAAGGGAATGCTTGCGAATGCGGTCCCACCCAAAATAATCGATTTCTTCTTTGAAGCCGGCAGTAACAAGATTCTCGCGGATTCTATTCGAGAACATTAGCCGAAGTCGCAGCTTGACAGACTAGACAAACATTTCTGCCCGTGCTACACGTTTGTTCCGCATTTCCGTGATGTGCATACTTTTCGCCTCAAGTTGCCACGCGACACCTGCGCTTGCAAACTGGAGATTGATGAGGGTGAGTATTGTGTAATTCGTCGATCGTGATACTTACTTCACCAATCGCCTCGGTAGTCTGCCTACGGTGGTCCAGGTAGTCTTGACGCTGTGAGATGGGTAATGCTCTCAGCTCGTCCGTAAATGTCTTGATGTGCTGTTCCTGGAAGCCTTTGACAGGGCTCCCTACATAAAATAAGTTCCTTCCGAAGGCATGGCCGGACGAGTAACCTACCTTTCGAACCAAGAAAAGGTCCGCAGGGAATGTATTGTTCCAAAGCAACGGGATAGCAGGCAAGCGTTTCACAAACTGCAAGGTAATCAGCACACTCGTCTACTTTGACCGGCCTGGTAGAACATTAGTTCGTGTATATCGCCATCCTGCTGAACTCACTGGTGTTTCGATCGGCAACTCGTACACGAGCGAATACGCAAGTGCCACACTATATCACGGGCTTTCTTGTCACAATCCTGGGACGTACGATTTAACATGGCGGACAGATAATACGTATCGGTTTGAGGTACCTGGTAATGACACCCGAACCCAAACACCAGAGATGCATACTGGACTTCACTCAGGTCTGAGGGCGGCTCAGGAAGACCGTCCAAATTTCTCCGGGCAGCTTTCCAGATAAACGTGGCCGACCGACTGATGAGGAAGCGGCGAAATAATTTGGCAGTACGAGCGAGGACAAGAAGATCGGTTGGGTGCAGGAAACAGAATATCTGGAGTATGTTGGTAAATAGATATCATTTGTCAACGGGCTATCCTCACCTCGCAAAGGACGTCAAGGGGCAGATGCGGGAGCAAGTCGAGCACACCACGTTTCAACCAACCTTTTGTGAGGATGACGTGTGAAGTGGATTTGGAGGGAGACATTAAGTCGAACAGATCTGTTGCAGACGAGCATTGAGATGAATGGAGTGAATTTATAGAGGTTAATTAGCTGTAGACGTGTGAATGATGATTGACGCGAACCACCGTGGCACTGGCAAGTGGCAAGCTGTCGTACTGCATTTGGCCACCTCTCACTGGCAATTGCAAGCCTGAGCGTCTAGCTTGCTTACATGCCGCTCATCCGAGGTCTAGCTCGTGCTACTCGTCAAGTAGGCAGAGCTTACTCCTCCTTCTTCTCTTCCAAACCAGGTGGTGGAAGACATGTTCCTGCCAAGCCTCCGAAACCAGTCTTGCAGCCTGGCCGCGCAAAGGTAGACAATAACACCACGCTGGCTTCCGGACCACAAGCAGAATCAACTGCCACTAGTCCACCTACAAATACAAGCGGGGTGGCAAAGGCTGCACACAGTGACGAAAGCTTGTCCAGCAAGCCAACAGAGACATCGCGATCCATCCATCCGAGCGTCTCACCCCCGCCCACCAACCTTTTTTCGTCTGTCGAGCATGTCCCAACCCACCCTGCTCTCTCTTCCAAGGAATACAAACTTCATCAGTTTTTCTCGTTACACCGGCCCTTGCTCCTTCTGAATCAGCCGTCCTCCACCATCTTCGAGCCTGTTGACTCTGCTGCGCCGCTCTTCACATCTTTAGAAGATCAAGTCAACAACTCACAGCACTCGTTTTCTACCATCGATAATCCCCCGGAGTCGTCCCCTGATGCGGATGCGGATGCTGCTCGTCAATTGGCACATACGTTGGTCATGAATCGCGTTGGAGGTGCTATCGCATGGCAACAAACCTTGTCTCGTCTTGGATTGAACGACAAGAATGACATGGCGTTGGCCAAGGAGACGGCACAGGAATGGGTTACCATCCACGCTGATAGCACACGCCGAAAGAAGCGAAAGAAGATGAAGAAACACAAGTATGTACCTTTGCCACTTTTCGTTTTTCTGAATTGTAATCGTATTTCAGATTAAAGAAGCGTCGCCGAGTAAGTGGTTGGCCTACGTTACCGATCGGTATACACTAACCTCGCGATGTAGCTCACCCGACGCCAGAGCAAATGAGGTTGGAGCACCGCCAAGTCATGTAGAACGGAGGTACCATCAAGCCATGTCTGCGTTTCCTTTGACAATGTGCTGTCTATGTTCAGTTACCAACCTTCGAATCTATGTTACTTTGAAACCCGAATCAACAGGGTTTTCTTGTGAGGAAGCACTCGACATTAGCAGCTCGAAGGGCTATATATTGGTATCGGCTTCTAGGAAATGTTACTGACCACGCCTCCGTGAGCCCAGACCCTCACACCTCCCTTCCTTTTCCCTTCTCCTTCCCACTGCCAACCACCCTTCCATACTTCCACATACCCTTGTTTCTCGAACAAAGACCGTATCCCAGCTTCTTCCAAAAGTGCACCAAAGAAAACTATGTACCTTGGCCACTTGTGCCACCACCCTAGATCCCATGAGCCCGACTGGATCTCTATCTCTTGCAATGCTTGTATAAAGGTTGCATCTGCAACTGTGGATGGAAAAGGGGACAAAGGAAATGTAGGATCAACCTGAGCTGGGAAATGAGTTTTTATGTATGAAATGGGGGACTTGAAAAAAATATCAGTCTGATCTCTGTATTCTGTGTGATTCTGGAGCCTGGACCGCCTGCTCAGCATGGTCACGCACAGGCAATTAGCATTGTGGCATACCCCAAAGGTGGCTCGCATCCTAACGCCCACATCTTGCCAGGCTGAGCAAGGTCCAGACGATGGAGATATGCTTGCCATGGTGTGGAATGGCATGGCATCAGGAACCCGATCGTCGTGGAATTATCGACCGGGAGTTGCCTCAGGAAGGACATGACCCCGATCTGACCCGTGCAGTGGAAGAACACGACGTAAACAGAGGCAGGAATTGATAGTGACAAAACCAGAGGAATGAGGAACTGTGGTCCGTTCCAAGTAGCGGGAGCTCGATTTTTCATCCTTACGGACCGAACTTCTTGGCTTTGTAGTAGCTGAACGACGGACTGGGCAGCCAAGATATGCATCATGGGCAGTAACGGGTGAAGAAACCGCCATTCCTTGTGCCCAATGAAGGAATAGACAAGTACAGTCCATCCGATGCACCCTGCCATGATACGCAGCTTGGATCGAGGTATTGCGAACGCGAGCCAAATTCCATGAAGAACAAACGGCAGTGCTGATGCGCACAGAATGGGGAAGGCCTGCGAGACGTAATAGTGCCAGGGGTTGGATCCGTAAAACGATGACACTGGCGACGCATTGACGAGCAGAAAATTCAACAATGTCAATGTTGCACGACCGTAAAACCACGTGTCCAGCGTAAAAACGGTCAGAAGGACCGCCGAGCTTCAGAAAACGTCAAAGACGGTTGCCCAAAAAAAAAAAAGTACAGACCCGATGCACGCTGTATCCCACAGAATAGAGACTAGGAGTTTTGCATTCCCTCTGACGCACCAAAATAGAAGTGAAAACATGTAGACCCAGATTATAGCATTTGTTGGTCGGATGGCGCACGAAATCCCAGCGAACATGGCGCTTCGTCTAAGCTTTGACCTTCAGAAATTCGTAAGATATACACGGAGACAGGACACGCAGCAGGACTCACAAGTCAACCAAGGAAGAAGTCACTAGGACGTTCCAAGGGAAATATGCCAAGGCTATAGTTGTGAGGGATACCTCTAGAGAATTGGACAATGACCTTGACAAGGACAGTGAATGGAAGAAAGATGTTATGGAAAGTAGGTACTATAAAACATGATGATAGATGATGGTATTCCGCGACACAAATAGGATCACGTACTGCTATAAACGCGCGGTCAACGATCCCCTTACCCTTGTTAGACGCGTCTTCGAAGACTACGCAGGCCAGCTTTGGTACCCACATGTCTGTTAGCGCGGCAAGCAAACCATGGAGTATTCTGGGTCCAGCGACCTATTGGTTTTAGATACATTGGCTAAGAACGGGCCGGAACCTACCATCAAGGTGGGATAGACATCTAATCCCGATACTTTCAACAACCAGTACACCGGAACATTGAGCGCAGGGTATAGCATGCTCCTCAAAGGTTCGGGGTTCAC
>JBBPOC010000887.1:0-12871 GCA_038091235.1 Tylopilus rubrobrunneus | reverse complement strand
TACACTAGTCTCATCCCTTTGTTGCACCTGTGCCTAGCAGAGTCATAGCACTTCGTTAGGAAGAAATGTTGTTTGACATGAACAGGAAGGGAATGATGAAAGTAATAGCCAGGTTTATAGTCAAGACTGGGTATGAATTCGTTGAGTGGTTCATAGATATCAAGATTGGGAAAGATGGCATAGAAGGGAGAGTTAAAGAGCCAAGTTAAATATTGGTTGTGACTGCTGTAGTGACCCAAGAAAGGATCATTCTCATCCAGGGAATCTGCTGGAATCATCAACTGAGTCCCATTCAGGATAAAAGTCACCTGGGAGAAAGGATTCAGGCAATCCTGGGAAAAGGGGTCCTCCTTCGATGACATTCCACTGATAGGAACCAAGCAAAACTGATTGGGGAAGGCCATATGGAGTTTCTCAACAAAGATAAAGTAAATCAGGTACAAGACGAGGTGATGGAGAAGTTGATGCATTGACGATTGTAGGAGATGAGGGAGTAGGAGGAAGTGTGGGTGAAAAAGAGTGAGTGATGGGTGGAGAGTATCCAATGGGGATCTCTGTGTGTCCTATAGAACCTTCTGGTCCAGCAAATGAGTCGTCAGGAAAGAGGTACCTGTAATGACCTTCAGAATCATCGATGATGTGGTAGGGATCAACGAAGAAGGGAAAAGTAAATCCACAATGGCAGATCTCTGCTTTCACAAAGACAAAGGCAACGGGGACATGGAGTTCGAAGGAAGCAAATGCAACCTTGAATAAGATGAGCTGATAGGACTCGTCCTCACAGTTGTGCAGCAAGGAAATGGAAATGTTCTGAGGGTGAAGTTCTATGAACTGGTGATAAGGCCTCTCGGTTTGTTACATGGTATATAGCCTGTGTAACTGAGGAAATAAAATCATTAGTTAAGTCTTCACCATAATGACACAGATACCAAAGGTGACCAAGAGCTTCTCTCAGCTCCTCGTGCATGACAGATGTAGACATCAGTAATGACAGGCTACTAGTACTTGTCAAGGTGGGGCTCATAACCTAACAAAGTGTAATAACTCCACTAGGCGCAGGTGCAACAAAGGGATGAGACTAGTGTAGGAGACTTACACTAGGGTGAGGGACTGAGAGGAGTGAACAGTGGAAGTAGCAATCAAGATATGAAAGTAACTTGTTGTCTCTGGGAATAAGTCCCAGTTTATATATCTCTACAGTGTGTTTGTATCTATTGTAACTACTGTAGATAAAAGGAAACATGATCGAAGATCATGTGATAGGACTATTGTTATCGTCCAATAACCATATGGACCTTATCTATGATGTCATATGATAAGAGATAGCTGACTCATATGATGAGTAAAAAGGATAGCATAATGAGATAAGAAAGATAAGAGAGTCTAGACCTTTCTTCCAGAAACGGCAGCTTAGTAATAGAATTCCAAAATAGAATACTACCATTTCAACATAAGTATCAATAAATAATCATTAACAGTATTTGAAGTCCCCCATCACAATAATACTGTAAAGGTTAGTATCCTTTAATCCTCAAGATCACGTGGGCGAAGTGAACCGTATGGATTCGCCGTATGATAACATAGAGGTAAGAATAATGGGGAGCTCGTTGCCACGACGCTCCCCGTTTATCTACTGACTACGGCGCATGTGATATCCTTTGTCACATGCGCCCGATCGACATATCGATCACCCGTCGGTTCGCAACAACCCGCGACCCGCAAGTACCGGATTAGGGGCCTTAGGCCCCTTACACCCTCCCCGTTTGAGGCGCATCACGCCTCGGTGTAAAGCAAGCAAAACAAGTGAATAGCATTCATGTGAGAACGAGAAAGTCGTAGATACAAATGGAATTATCAGTACGATAAAGGAGAAATAGATCAAAGTAAATGTACAAAAGATCAAAGAGGGTTACGCCCCTGGAGTAATAATACAAGTCCAAAACGAATCAGTGGGGTTAGGCCCACAAATATGAGGAGCTGCTGCTCCGATCGTACCGTCCTTTACATCTGCGCCGGCCCCGCCGATTCCGCTTCCTCTGTGAGCATGATGTCGTAGTCACCGTGTGGGATACACGTGAGGTCGTACGCGAGTGCGGCCTCGCCAAAGCACACGAGGAGATCATTGTCTCTCAAGGCTCCCGGGGATATGTTAAGTGGGGGTATATCCCCAATGGTGACACCTTGGGAGTTCGCCTCCCTCTCATACCACTCTCTCGAGCAAGTGAGCTCGGCATCCTCAACCGCCCTATTGACTTCGTCTCGAAGCGGGATGAGTGACTCGGAGGTTCCAACGAAACCTCCATTAAAGTCGACTAAATCGACCAGTTTGCAGGCAGCTCGTCGTGCCCAGGAGACGGCGTCATCTGTGTCATGGTACGTGATGCTATTGGCGGCCAAGTACACCGCGACTTCCTCGGCCGTGGACTGGCCGTTGAACTCGCCAATCCAGGCGACGGTCTTTTCTTGAGTGGGGACTACCTCTGCCCATTCGCACAACCATCGGTAACATCCTGGGATTGCTGGAACGCCAAGGAGTGCTCAGAGCCAGGAGGACCTGTGCCTGTCTTGACCTCGCGGAGTGGGAGCTAGTTGCTCCATGAGGAGGAATCCTCGGACATTTCATGCTGAGGGGCGCGCGAGGATGTCGTCGTCATCTGCTTCCTCGGGGTCTAGAGGGAGCCCTAGTGCTCCCGGGAAAACCTTGCGCAGCCCACCATAGCTGCTGCTCGAGTTTTGGCAACCCTCAATGAAGGTCGCCCACTCATCAACGGACGCATTTAGGGGTGGTGCCCCCGGTGGGAGCAACACCGATTTGGCACCCGAGGTGGACTTCGCCCGAGCAATGGGCTTGGTCGGTATGGGCGCCAGCCTTGTGGCAACGTGATGGGACGACGAGGCAATTATCTCGCCGACCAGAGTGGGGATTGGGGCAGTCTCGCCCTGGGGAAGTTGCGCAAAGGTCAGAACTGCTTCTGACAGAAGCTGCTTTTGCAGCGCTTGTAGAATGACGGGAGGTGGGGGGTCCTGTTGCCTTGTGCCCTCCCTATAGGCATCCTTCCTCTTCAAGTTCTTTAGCTTTGAGGAAGCCCAACCGGGCGGCTTCCATTCCTTGAGGGTGACCTTCATCAGGTCACCCACCTCGAGGGTCTTGTGCTTCCTCCACTGGCAGGGATGGAGGAGCAAAACCAGGTCTGCGGCCTGACGATATGAGGGTGCGTTTCCCTCTGGTTCGGCCTGGGCCCAAGCGAACAAGTCGCGGATTTCTTCCGCCGAATCGTAAATAACTACGGGGCCCATAGCCCCACCAATCATCTTCAAAGGCGCATCGGGGTGCCTAAACGGGACATTGGGAACTTGTCCCGATCGCATGACATTGATGACCTTATTGGCCATCTTGCCTTCATAGGCGCACATGCGTTTGTTGGCGCGCACGAAGATGGTGTGCACCCCCTTTGCATCTTGGGCATCACCCAACACCTGGCCGATGCTGGGGATGTCTCACCATCGAGGGAACATCGGTCCCTTGACACCTTCGAATGGATCGGCAGTGAATTCCACCATGGACACGTCCTCGTAGGGGAGCAGTGGACGTGTCGGTTCGTCGCGAAAGACAGTCTCGACTGGAGGTTCAACCTCCTTTTCTTTTCCCTTTTGGGAGGACGAAGTAGATGAAGCAGGTCCAGCCTGCATGCGAGATAACAGAGAATGGGGGGCAGCAGGAGTTTCCTCCTGCACCCTCCCCCCGAGAAAACGGGACTCCAAACTTGAAGGTGTCCTCGTGGTGCCTGTCGAGGACACCTCTGAGGACTGGCCTCTGGAGATGATGCGAGATTTGAGGGGCAACCTTGAAGGCCCAGCGGATGGGTCAACAGGGTCAACCTGCATCTGAAGTGAATTGAGACGCGCTTGCTCAAGCTGGCACGCCTCATCTGCAATGGAGAGGGGAGCAGGAGTGGAGATTTTAGGGATGGAGGTCCCCTGCGATAAGCGCATGATTTCAGCACGCGCGCAGTCCAGCTCCAGCTGGAGGTCGTCTCTCTGTCGACGGAAACGGTTGACGTCATGAATCAGAGCATTGTGGGGCTCTCAGTGGGCCATTGACGCAGAGCGGTCAGCCAGTCCTTCGACTGCTCTGGAAAAGGAGTCGCTGACCCCAGCTGTTGCCACACCGAGGTGCATGCCGTAGTCGTCACACACCTCGCAGGACTTTTCGTGCCGCACAAACAGCAGAAATGGGTGCATGACCCAACGTCCAGGCAAGGAGCAGCGTTGGCATTTGGAGCGCCTTGGTGATGGAGAGTCGTCTTGACGACGTTTATCTTTGGCCTTGCGGCCGGTGGATGGGGATGCGATGCGTCGAGGAGACTTGTCATGTGACAGTGATCTGCCACGCGACGGCGAACAGGAATGAGGGGAACGGGAACATGAGTGGGAGCTCATTGAAATGGATCGCAGCGAGGACATGCTGCTGGTGCAACGATACACGATTGGTTGTCATGGTATGAAGGGAAAAGAGAGGGAGATGTGGACCTCGTGTTATTAAATGTACTGTGGGAATTTCAAATGTGGAAATAACAAAAAAGGAAAAATGATTGACAAGTCTAAAATGTAAACTACAATTAGTAATCCTACAGTGGTGGTGTGTTCCTTTGTTTCTATTTTCGTTCTTTGTATTTCGTTATTTGTTGTTTTCGGTTGTTGGGACCTGTGGGACTTAGTGTCCCTTGGACTTCCGCATCGCGGATGTCCTATGGCGCTCAGGCGCCTTTTCCGTCATTGCCTTTCAGGGCAGCTTGAGCACATTGCTCACCCCTTGTAGCTCGAGGTACCTGTCAAGGGCCTCGAGATCGTTGCAATTGGAGCGTGGCTCCCATGTGGAATCTCCAAGATTCCACTTAACTAGGAACTTGATCTCGCTCCTTTCCCAGTGATGGGCTAGGATCTCGTCGACAATCCATTCGTCATTGTCGGGGTTCCCGACATCATAGAAGGCCTGTGCGTCACGCTTTGGAAAGAGGACATTGTCATTGTCCTCATACTGGCGCAGTAACCCAATGTGAAATGTCGGGTGTATGTGCCATTTGCGCATTGCATCTGGCAAGTCCAGAGTGTAGGTGTCATTGGCACCGCCGCTGTTTAGGACCTTCATAGGTCCGATGTACCTTGGGACAAGCTTCTTTGCTCGTCCTTTCGGCATTGAAAGGTTTTTAGTGGAGAGGTACGCAAGCTCTCCTTCGTTGAGGGTTTTACCCTCTGCCCTTCGTTTATTAGCGTGGTGGGTCTGTACCACTCGACTCTCAATGATGGCGTCATGCGCCATCTCCAGGTTCTTCATTGCCTGGCGGACAAATGTCTGCACTCCTGGAGCGGCCAATGCATCAGCGTCATTCAGCCTAAGCATCAGCTCGGGTAAATACCTGTAATTCAATTCGAATGGGGCAAACCCCGTGGAACCGCTGATGCTCATGTTGATCGCAAACTCGGTCATGGGCAGTTTAGCTACCCAATCTGTTTGGTCGGGCTGCACCGATGAGCGTAGTATCTGCACTACATTCCTGATGGCCCGTTCAGAGGCGCCATCAGTTTGTGGATGAAACGCAGTCGACATCAGGAGCTTCACTCCCAGCGTTCGGTGCAGTTCACACCGAAAAGTCAAAGTGAACTTCGTATCTCGATCAGAGACAATCATCTCAGGGAGTCCATGGAGGTGAACAACCTCCTTGATGAACTTTGTGGCCAGTTCAGACACACGAATTGTCGTGTTTATGGGTACCAAGTGTACCATGGATGTGAGGCAACACAAAACCACCCAGAGGTAGTCATGTCCTTCACTTGGTGGGAACGGTCCCACGAAATCCATGGCAATCAATCCCCACGGTCTCCTCGGGATCGGTACGCTGTGTAACAGCCCTTGGGGTAATTGATTTTTCCCTTTGGTGGTTTGACAGGTCAGGCATGACCAACAGAAAGTATCGACCCCCCAGCCGAGCTTAGGCCACCAGTACCATCTGCGGATATAATCCGCTGTCCTTAGGGCACCGAAATGCCCTAGAGTCTTGTGACTCTGGTCGATAACCATGGCGATCACCGTATCGCCCTTATATTTCGCCTGAGGGAGGCATAGAACCTCCTCTTCCCCGCGATTCTTGGTGAAGATGAGATCATCTCTTACCGAGAAAAGCGGAAAGTGGCTTGGGTTAGCCATGATCTTGACATAGAAGGGTTCCTTATGGTACCCTTCCTTGATTGCTTTGAGGAGATTGGGCTGGTTCCTGTACTCTACTGGAGGGACTTTGGATGTCCTGGCGGATTCAAGAACTGTAGGATCCTCCCTCACACTTGTGCGGGGAGTGTCCTCAGCTGTCCTTTCCACCGCTGATGCCATTTCCTGTGCCTCCAGGATATGGGCTTCTCGCTTTTCAGCAAGATGAGTGCTCTTCCAAGGACTTGCTTCCTCAATGGCCATAACTTTTAGTTCTAGCCACCGGTCTTGGGGGAGGTCATCCCCCTCAGGCTCTGGGTCTAGGTGGATGTCTGCATTTGCCCAGTCGATTTCCTCGTCAAGGGAATTATCTCCCTCTTCCCTTTCGTAATATCGGGACAGACAATCTGCTACTCGGTTCTCTGAACCTTTGGCGTAGATCGTCGTCGCATTGAATCACGACATGTAGTCGACCCAGCGGACTTGTCTGCTGGACAGCTTTCGCTGTGTTTGGAGGTACCCCAATGCCTCATGATCAGTAATGATCATGAACGGAAATCCGAGGAGTTTATCCTCCCATTTGAGTAATGCCTCAATGATTGCGAGCGTTTCTCGCTCGAATGTCCTATAGTTTTGCTGAGTGTCACTCAGCTTCTTGGACATGAAGCCTGCCAGGCGGCATGTCTTCCAATCAGGCCCTTGCCCATATAGCGCACCTACCCCATAGAGGGAAGCATCGCACACGAGCCAAATAGGCTCATCCTTACTTGGATCAATCAGTTTGAGTATGGGATATTTGCACACCAGATCCTTAATTATCTGGAAACATCAATCGTGGACTTCTCTCCACTTAAACGGGTGTCCGTTTCTCTGTATTCCCGTCAAGGGCATAGTATACGCCGATACATCTGGCATGAACTGTGCCAGATATTCAACGAGTCCGACGAATCGTTGGACCTTGTTTAGTGACTTTGGCGTGCGCCAACTCCTGATCTTGGACATTTTGTCCTTGTTGGCGTGAATGCCTTTCTCATCAATGAGATGGCCGAGACAGTCGAGTTTCTCGGCATAGAGATCACACTTCTCCCTTTTGAGGAAGAAGTCTGCTTTCTCCAGGATCTCAAAGGTGATTCGGAGGTGCCATTCATGGTCCTCCAAAGTATCGCTAAAGACGAATATATTGTCTAGGTAGATGTATACAAATCATCTGATGTGATCTCTAAAGATCACTGTCATCAGACGTTGAAACGTCGCAGGGGCATTGCAATCCCCCTGTTGCATGACCTGACTTATAAAGGTCCCATAGATCGTTGAGAAGGCCGTCTTCCAGACGTCTTCTGGTTCGATCTGGACCTGCTCGTACGCATTCGAGAGGTCGATCTTTGAGCGATATTTCGCTCGGGCTATGTCCATGCGGATTTGATCCTGATCCGGAAACGGGGTCACGTCCTTAATCGTGTTGTCGTTCTGCTTCCGACAGTCAATGACTGTTCTCAGCTTCCCGTTTTTCTTTGGGATGCAGAGCATCGGAGCAGCCTGTGGGACGCTTTTCATGACCCACCAATTGGCATCGGTGTATAGTCGAATTTTGTCCGACAGTTGCTGTTTTAGTGCATCTGTGCAGCGAGGAAGGTGGTAGGCATACTGCTTTCCTTCCTCAAATAGCAGGATTTTATGGTTTACCTCCCGCAATGGAGGGAGTCTTGGGACCATCCCTCCTAATTGTATCTTATATCTTTGGAACCATTGTTCCCTGAGTCAAGGTATATCCTCGTTGGACAATTTCTTGTCCTTTTCATGCATCTTTTGCGCGTTCATTGCTGCAAATCATTGTTCTGGCGATATTTTTGCCTTTTGGGTTTTGGGTGGTATATTTTCACCAATCCCTTCCCCCTTAGAGCCCTCATGAGGCCGTTTTGGCCGCATAGGGCTTGAGAGTCAATGATCTCGAGGAGGAGAATGGACAGGTCGTTTGACCAAATCATGCTCCTCCGATAAGGCGATTGTTGTCTCGCCAACGTACAGACATTGTCTTGCGAAATCAATGATCGCATTATGTTCTCATAGGAATGGTATTCCTAAGATACAATCGTAGTGGTCAATGTTTGCTACATCAAAGTATATTTGGGGTGTCTTGTTCCCAATTTGTATGTTCGAAGAACCACCATGGGTGATCTTCGATCTGCTGCCTATGCAGCCCAATTGCAGTGTAAGCTGCTGTTCAAGAGGGAACACTTTCATTCCTGTGACTTTGGCAAAAGCCGGACTCACAAAGTTTCCAGTACTCCCGGTATCAATCATGATATAGGCGGTGCATCCACCAATCATTTTGGTCTCAATCGTTGCACATTTGCACATTTGTGAGGCGATTTTTGGTCGCACATCCACAGTGGTATTCACCACAGGTTTGGAGTTCATTGCATATCAGAATGCGTGGGGGATCTCATCCCCTTGACGCTCAATCGCCACCATATTAATCACTGGCGGATGGGCAGGTTCATTGCGGTCAATGGTCAGTGGACCATGTGGTGTATCAACCACAACATTGTCCAAGTATGCATGGACATTACGCAGAAGCATAGGGAAGAGCGCGCGGTCAATAGCGCGTAGTTCATTCATAATGAATGCTGGATCATGGATCCCATTCCGTTCAATGCGGTCTGCATCATCTCCAGCGGTCTCAGAAGTGTCTTTGACCGCTCGACTCATTTTTGCAACATGATTCGCAAGTATGCGTAGTGCATATCGGATTCGGTCCAGGTCCATGCCTTGGCCTTCCATTTGCGCTCTGTCACAACCATCCCATCCGCGATCATACTCGCGTTTTGCCAGCTGCTCTGGCAGCAATTGTGCCATGTTGAGCGAGGGGTTTCCCTCAATCGCACTCTTATTGACGTGTTCAATGCATTCTTGGCATGCACCACAGTCATCTCTGTGGAGAGGTCCATAGTACTTGGACCATATCCACTTCTTGTCTTCGAGTGCAGGCGGTTCTACCGCCATCAAGTTACTTGTATCCTCTGGGGGATCTTCCCCAATATCCTCTGCGAGGGTTTCAATCGTTCCATCGCGATTGATGTGCATTCTTCCACGGAGCGTGTTTAGCTCTACCGAGTCAATGTTCACATTGACACCAGCTTGTTGCTCTCGCAACGTACGAAGCCTTTTGACCAGGCTTGCCAGCCCATTTTGGAGGTTTCCCCCTTCAGAACCGAAGCGTTCAGCTTCATGTTGGAGGCTCATGACCTCCTTTATGAGCATGACACGCTCTGTGTCCATGTGACGGATGTAGTGCCCCATCATTTGGGTCGCGGTATTCAACTGCTCTTCAGTTGTTCCTGAGGGTATTTCCCTCGAGAGCTTGCCAATGTCGAGACCTCGGCGAAACTCCTTTTGAGCGAGTTCAGTAGGTGTATTTATCACCGTTTCGACTGTAGAATTCGGGTCGCTCATTGCAGCAACGATATGGTCAGAATGGGCCCAACAGGTTTCGCATTCCCCAACATGGGTGGGGCCGAACTGGCAGGACCAACACCAGTCTTCCAACGTCAGGGGTTCCATTTCCCTCTCGTACATCATTGTACATTGGACGACGCTGTCGTCGCTGTCGTCTTCCGACGACTCTTCATTCCTGTGCATTGCGCTCAAGAAGGTGACGGGTTCGTCATCCTCCCCGACTTCATATTCGTCAGAAGATGAGGTTGCGATCATGATGGAGATGACGTCGTCATTCTCTTCTTTCGCTTCCTCTTGAACCACATTGGGAGATGTTTCTCCTTCAATCTGAGGCTCGTCGCCTCCATGATCGTCTGGAGAGTTATCTCCATTGTCCTGGACATCAGCCGCAAACAAGCGACGTTTCTGGTATGGGCCTTGGCCCTTGTCTTTGTCTGGGCACTCATGTGCCATGTGGCCTTCCTTGCCACATTTGTAGCAGTTTTTGTAGCAGTTGATTCCCTTAAGGTTTCGCCCCAGAAGAGTATTTATTTTCGGGGGCTTTCCCCTTATCTTCACGACTATATTTTGGCGTATAAGCATGCCCAGTATTCTGGAACTTTGTCTTGTTCCGATAAAGGGTGTCACCCTTCCTGAAGAACTTGGGTTTGTCGCCCGAGTTCCTTGAAGGATGATCCTTCTTATGCTTATGGGAACTACTTCCCTGATGATGAGAGCTTCCCTTGCTCGCTTCATTCCAGGAGGATTTACCTCCATAGTGCTGTCGAGCACGATTATGGAGGTCGAGCGTCTTAGTGGCAGTTTCTACCTTCCGAACTTCCTGTAGGATTTCTCCTATAGTGGAATGCTCAGCCAAGATCCCATGTGCTTTGAACATGGTCTCGACCAAGGACACAGGTAGTCCAAGGAGGAATTTCCTCCAGAATGTATAGTCATCAGGGGGCTGCACCATACGGTGCACCTTGCATCTCAATTCATTGTAGAACGCAAGTGCCCCCTTGGTGGGACTGTACTTAACGCAGTTGTATTGGTCCGCGGCATTCTGTGCCGATGCTTCATGCACAAAGTGTTTGAAGAGCTCACAGATGAGGTCTTCAAAGGTCCAATTTCGGACTACGCGCTCAGGGGATACTACCTCCTGATCATACCACTGGGAGGCCATATCCTCCAGAAACAATCCCATATAGAGGACACAATCGTCCTCACAATCCAGACCAGTGATCTTAAAGGTCCAGTAATATTTCAGCAATTGGCTGACCCAGTCATCAAACTTTTCAAGGTCATCTTGACCTCCATACTTCCCGGGCTTTGGCGGGTTCATCGCCTTCACCTCAGGACCGACTGGTCCGGTTGGGTCGCCAACTTGTTCTCTAATGTGGTCAATGTACCACTGTTGCATATGATCTACATATCGCATGTTGCCAGGGGTTTGTTCCCTGAAGTATTGGCGATTGGGGTGGTTGCCCCTTGGAGGGCCTTGTCTCTGCCCTCCTTGTGGATAATTTGGGTCGTTAGGAGGGCCTCCTCCAGGGGGACCTCCTCCTGGCGGTCCACCTCCTGGTGGGCCGCCTCGACCACCTCCGGGCGGGCCACCTTGACCACCTCTGGGAGGGTCACTTCGACCACCCCCAGGAGGATCGTATCCTCCATCTCCATCATCGTCATCAGGGTCATTTCCCCTTGGGACGTGGAATCTTAAATTGGGGATCTCGTCCTCATCTGACTCAGAGTCAGAGGATCGTTCAGGATCAGGATCCGGGTCATTTCTATCAGGAGGACCGCCACCAGCTGCTGTGGGTCGCCCTTGGGCGCCGCAACGGAGGATTTCCTCCCCTCGGTCTGGTCCGAATATATGTCGGATGATGTCTGAATTTTGTCCAGAAAGATAACTTGGGCGATTTGGCATATCAGGGGCCAATCCCTCTCAGCGACGAGTTCATTGGGGAGTATTCCCCAGTGTCACCTGAGGGGTAGTCCCCTCTTCACGCTTCAAAGGTGCTTCAGCTGCACCGTTTTCTGACTCAGTTGAAGACCCAGGTCTTTCAACTTCATTGTTGATGGCAACCCAAAGTCGGTCGATCAAATGGGCCTGGGCCTGTCCCAGTTCGATCCCGTGGTTATTGAAACCACCTGGGCCTTGCCCATAATCCACCCACTGACAGTGCATTTCGTTGAGATAGTCTACAACGTTCTCATATATTTGCACCGGGTGAAGAGGAGCATCCCTCAGAATTGAAGATCTAAAGGAGGTTTCCACTGTAGGCGACCTCATTGGGGGTCTTACCCCCTCCGTGAATATCTGTCCGAGGGGACTTTCGTCCCTCTGAGGAGCTTCAGGCTCCAATGATAGGCAGGTCAGCTCATGCTCGGTATGCTGAGATGTGAGTGGGCTTAGCATATCTGCCATTGCACTGGAAATCCCAGTCATCGCTTCTCTCGCGACTCTTTCGGCACTGTCCTCTGATTGGGGGACTTGGAATTCCCCCAGCATCTGAGCATCACCAGTCTCAGGTCTTCTTTCGTTTGACCCTTGACCGGTATTTTCGGTCTCATTCCTGGGAGCAGATCCCTTTTTCTTCGATTTTTTAGTCGACTTCTTCCCTTCAGATGGATCCTTAGGGATTTGTCGACCACTGTCGTCCGGGGGTGGTTTGCCCCCATTGCCAGGCGGCTGGGTAGTCGCCGTTTTCGCATAACTGCGGCTCATGGTGCGGCTCATGGTGAATCTGTGAATGCACTTCAAAAAATTGTAAAGGTTAGTATCCTTTAATCCTCAAGATCACACGGGCGAAGTGAACCATATGGATTCACCGTATGATAACGTAGAGGCAAGAATAATGGGGAGCTCGTTGCCACGATGCTCCCCGTTTATCTACTGACTACGGTGCCTGTGATATCCTTTGTCACATGCGCCCGATCGACATATCGATCACCCGTTGGTTCGCAACAACCCGTGACCCACAAGTACCGGATTAGGGGCCTTAGGCCCCTTACAAATACTAGATAAGGAGTGCACATGAGCACAGTTCTCCAGCTTTCCATACAGACCAATCATATCATAACAGTTCTCAGCATACTAAAACTTGAATGGCATTAGTCAGTATGTTTCAATATATGAACAGTAGTAAGAACACTGTATATACTGGCATAAGAAGTACAAATATATAATACACTGTCTCCCACTCCATCTTCATTAGTTGCAAGTATAAAAGC
>JBBPOC010000886.1:0-12909 GCA_038091235.1 Tylopilus rubrobrunneus | reverse complement strand
CCGATTTGAAGTACCATATTATGGACGGGACTGACGCGAATTCAGGCGGACCGTACCGAAGCCTACACCCGAATAGCTCCTTTCCAGGAGCGCCATGATACCTCTGTAGAGTACGTCGACCTGGCATCCCTCCTACCTTCTTACCGACACCTCTTCAGATTTTTCTATAAACCCATCACGCTGACCGCGTTGACTGTTGGTCTCGCCGTTTTGGCTTATGTGGGCATGTCGTCCGACGTCCTCGAGGAAGGGCGGGACAAGCGTCGCGTGTACGTGTTTTTCATGTCCTTTTCGTGTGTCTCGATCTTACACGTGGTGTCATTCCCGACCAGAGGGCTCTACGCCGCAATTGCTGCCTTTTTGATGTTTTCCATGATCCAGTTCAGGGACGGACCGTTTATACGGCCGCATCCGGCATTCTGGCGGGTTGTGCTCGGTATCAACTTGCTTTATGAACTCGCCCTCGTTTTCTTGGTCTTCCAGGATCTGCATTCTGCGAGAAGGATGATGACGTTCTTAGATCCTGCTTTGAATGTGCCGCTTCCCGAGAAGAACTACGCGGAAAATTGCGTACTAACTGCGCAGAATATCTGGGTCAGCCTACCTGTTGACTTGCCACGAGAGGGTTTGTCCTGAAATGCAGCGAACATTGTCGGCTAGAACGCGATCGATATATTTTGCTTGGCACATGCGTTGGGTTGGTTTGGCAAGGCCATGATACTGCGTGATTATTGGTTCTGCTGGGTGCGTGATCCTTATTGACAATCCTTTGAGAAGTGAGGCTGATCTCGGCGCGCAAGATCTTGAGCATAGCATTTGAGTTTGCCGAATATAGTCTGCAGCATCAGCTCCCGAACTTCGCCGAAGTACGTCGCGTCCAGATCACTCTATCTCCACGGGATACTCAATCTTTGGACAGTGCTGGTGGGACCATGTGCGCCATTCGAGTTCCTGGATTGCAGTGGCTAATATGTCGTTCAGTGGATTCTTGACGTATTGCTCTGTAACTGGATAGGAACATATCTAGGTGGGTTTGTCTTTGTCAGTCACCAATGACCTAACGGGGCATGATCACAGGGATGAAAACCTGTCAGTATCTAGAAGTAAAAGTATGTCGTCATGCATCTTGCTATCCTATTTCCAGTAACCCTGAATGTTTAGCCATACGAGTGGCGCGGGCTGCGACAAACGCGAGGGTTGCGCTCAAAAGCAAAGCGAGTGCTGAGCCAGTTTTCGCCGCATGATTGGACCGCATTCAAGTGGGAAGGCACGACGTCATTCCGTCACTACGTCACAGTGGTTTTACTCCTTGGGGTGTTCCTTGCTGCGGAGTTGAACCCGTTTTACTTGAAAGTAAGCGATACATATGTTTCATGTCGGGCATTAGCGTGGCTGATCATGAACGGCTACTTAGTCATTATTATGGATGGAGCCTGATCATCCTATCGTTATCATGAGGCTCGCATTTGTCTTCTTGTGCGCATTACCGGCCGTGAGGGAGCTGTACCAGTATATCAATGATCCAAAGTATGTCCGCAGTCCGCAGAGAGGTGTCACGTGGCTCACCTTTATTAATATGGCCAGGAAAGCAAAGCGGATGGGGCAACATTGCTGGCTGTTGCTCGCGACGGTCTTGACAGAATTGCTGGCGATTGCCAAGTGGAGTCGAGGGATGTTCCGTGAGCCCCTTCCTATGCATGTCAAGTGGGGCTGGGTCATTGGGGAGATGCTCTTGGTGCTGTATCCTGCAGTCAGAGTGAGTTGCCATTCCTAGTCTCGGGCGCGGGGTGCTGATGAAGAGGCTAGTTTGGTGTCCCGGCTGCACGGCGAGTGTTGCGCTTGAAACAAAAGGGCAAGGGCAAGGTGCTGTAGTTAGGTGTATCTAAAAAATGGCGTTGGAGTGGATCGAACGGGTGACTCTGTGAAGGCGCGAGAATGTTCTGGTAATGGCGTGACAGGCTGAGCGTGACTGAGCGCCGTCTCGTCCAGCTCGACCCACAAGCACCACAACGTCGCGATATTTCTGACAAAGACCGTACTCCGCCCCTTGTCCCGTAACCACCATCATCCTCATGAGCAACGACAACCACCACCACAATAATGCCCGTCTACCCTTTCCTCATGGCTTCAACTTCGGTACCACCGTCCGAAACGTATTCCGAAATATTAATCAGGCCTTCTCGCATGGCCATGATTCCAACAGCGGGCAGCAGAGAGACAGAGGCTCGCGGGATAATTCGGACCACATGCCACCCGTGGAGCCTTTGAACTCTGCGGGTGGACCAACCGACGCTCGTCCCACGGATATAGGCAGCTCTGCCTCCAGCCCCACCGTGTCTCCCCCATCCACGTCCTCGCCGTCCACTGGAATCGACATGCCCCCTCCTTCCCAACCTGATTCGCGCCATGATGACGACCAAGATTCCATGCCAGAGCTGCATTCCGTGACTGACTCGTCTGACGAGTCGGACGATGGCACCGCCACTTCCACTCCAGCGTTGTCACATCAGATCGCTCAGCCCGTCGAGGGCCATCGCAACAACGTTCGGACAGACGATGAAGACAATCCTCCTCCCCTAGAACCTATCGCTGGTACTCGACGTGCTCGAGTGGACGATGATGGGGACGAAGCTAGGGATCGCAGGCATCCCTCAGAGCGCGTCGGCGCTCCACCAGCTGATCCTGCGACACAAGGCGCCAACCCGCAGCAACCTCCTCGTCCTCCTATGGGCTTATTCGGCGCCTTGTTTGGTCTTGGCCCTCCCGGTGCCAATTTCCCTGGGGGGGGAGCTCCACCCGAGCTTCCACAAACTGGTGAGGATGCCGCAGATCTATCAATTACAGGCAATAATGCAATCCCCGGTCCTGCGCCGCGCGGTGTTCCGATTTTAACAGCAGGATTTACTTTGACGATACCGATCCTTGGACCCACACAAGGTAATCAGACCGGTCCACAGCCAGCCCCACCGGCTGGTGGCCAGGGTGGGGCACCGGGCCCGTTTGGTATGGATGCCGCTTCTCGAGAGGAGTTTATTGCATCGTTTGCAGCATTCATTCAAGAACTTCAAGCTTTCGATGAGGGGCGGGAAGACCCCGAACGGGCGACGAAGCTTGTGGCTGGTTTGGAGGTCGTCCCCCTGGGGCTCGTAAAGAGGTTGGAGCGTGTTGGAGGCGCGCCCGGAGGGCACACCGGGGATGCCAGTGCTGAAGGATCATCGTCTGGGTGCGCTATCTGCTGGGATACCCTACTGGATGGCGAGAGCGACAACTTCGCTGGACAACAAGCTTCGGGAGGTGAAGCGCCACAACCGTCGACCTCGGGCACGGATACCGCTGAGGGACAAAACGAAATGCATGCAGAGAATGATGCGATGGATATTGATGCACCTCCCGCCCCTGTTTCAGAGGAAGGCACGTCCTCCTCGGCCCCGCCGTCCTCCGAAGCAACCAAGATCATCTCCCTTCCATGCGCCCATGTGTTCCATGCCTCATGCCTACTCCCGTGGTTCACTAGGGCAAAGCAAGCAACGTGCCCGACCTGCAGATTTAACATTGACCCGGAAAATCTTACATATACCCCCCTGCCCAGACGTGCCTTTGCCGCTCGACCAGCGAACGCCGCCCAAGGACCACAGCCAGCTGGCCCACAGGCTGCACCTGGGGCTCCGCAAGCAGCTCCTGCTGCTGGTATCCAGGCAGCTGACGCAGCTGCGCCCCCAGTAAACCCTGCTCCCGCGGCTGCAGATGCAGATGCTCATCCTGCAGGCCCTGCAGCTCCAGCGCCACCTCCTCCTCCCACTGCTGGCGGTATGCCAGGTGGCCCTGGTGCTAATCCATTCGCCGGCATGCCTGGAATTCCTATATTGTCTTTCCCAGCCATTCAAATACCCCTGAGGCCAAATGCAGGACCAAATGCAGGACAAGCACCCGAAGGTGGCAACCCGGGTACGTCATTTCTTCTTACTGCGTCGCATTTGCGCACAGTCTCTCTACCGAGCTCAACTAATGAGCGACTGTTTGTGCCTCCAGGTATCGATGTTTTGACGATAGGGTTAGATATGTTTGTCGGTGGTTTCCCTCCCGGGGGCCATGATGGCGAACGCCTTGATAATGCCGAAGCTACTAATGGTGCTGACAACGGTGGAGCAGGTGCCGCTGCCGCTGGCGGAAATGGTGCTGCGAATGCCAATGGGCTCGCTCAAGATTTGCAGGCACTAATCGAGAGCCTCTTACGAACGACCCGGAACATTATTCCACAAGTGATCAATACACAAGGGCAAGCACATCCCCCAGGCGCAGCACCAGCACCCGCACATGTGCCCAATGCTCCCCCCGCGGAAGGTTCCCAGCCGCAACCACAACCACAAGCTGGACCAGTGCCTGAAATGGCCGGACCCCAGCCTCCCCCTCCGCCTGCTGGTGGTCCCCGCGGCGTTCCACCCTTCCAATTCCGCCCAATGATGTTCCGGCCCACACGTCCTATGCCGCCTCGTCGGGAGAGGAAAACATGGACCGTCCCACCTGCCCCTGGGCCTTCACTGCGACAGCGCATTGAGCAGCGAGAACGAGAGCAGGGTTTGCGTTGTTCCGACACGAGTTGCGGTGTCGGCCCTTCTGATGAGGATCCTTGTCCTGAGCCGTCTGCGTCGTCGATGAAGCAAGTATTTATCCACCCGCTACCTCAAGCTGGCGGGCGCGAGAGCGACGTTCGTGCGGCTGTGTGCACACACGAGTTCCACCCTGCATGTCTTGTTAGTGCAGAGCGCGTCGCAGGATGGGGCGGCGAGGACAAGGCAGAACCACTGGTAGAAGTGTCTTGCCCGGTATGTAGGGCCGTGGGCTGTGTGACGAGGGAGGAGTGGGAATCGGGGGTGTCGACCCTCTGAACGGATTTCCAATCAATCTACTCTCCCTATCACCCGATCGCAATCTCCTCGTGTCTCTTGTACGTCTTCTCGCTCGCATCACCGAGGGACTTCATGTTAACATGTACCCAAACGTGCAGGTTGTTTTTTCCCTCTTGACATGGAACTATCGCTTGACACGTCTTCTCGATACGAGAACGTGTTGTAGAGGGCTCGCAATGTATTTCTTTTCTGTCCTCATTTGTGTCTCCCCTTGTAATCTCGCCTCGCCTCTCACTCAGTCTCCATGACATCCGTCGGCTATCGTTCTTCTCCTCCTTCCCCTCTCTTCGCAATGCGTTAATTATAAGACACTCCTGGCCATTTGTACTTTTGTAGCTAGCGAACAGATAATTAAATGTCTCGTTTGCTTTTCACGTTCCGCTCCGTCTGATGAGAGTACAAGATTTCATTTTTTTGCTATTTGCTGGTCAAGTCCTACCGGAATACGATAACATCGCCGAGGTTGTAGGCACGGGAAAAAGTTTGGCGCTGTACGGCATCTCAACATCTCATTGCCAGCTGGAATGGAAGCACTTCGAATCTGTCTCGGTCCGGAAACGTCGGTCGTGCCAGCTCATCATGAACCCCCCTGGCCGGCAGAATACGAGCAGTTTGACAACGGCAGAAAAAAATAAAGGTACGATATGCGTATCCAAGTATACGACATGGTACGATTTTCCAGCGTGTACGACGTGCTCTCTCGAATAACGTTTGTATATATATTTTTGCCTACTGTACGTGAACGTCTAATGAAACAAGCGGGGAGCAACAGGAAACCTTTAATTGTTATCGTACACGACGACCAGGGGGAGGGTAGCATGAACGTGAGCTCAAGGAAGACGTCCCTTTGATACGCGCATAATGTGTGGTCCAGGCAACAACGCCTAGGCCTCGAGTTTCTTGCGGAGGAGGTTCTTGAGCGTCTCACCGTCCTCGGCAAACTTCTTGATCCCCTCGTGGAGCTTGTCAAAGGCCATTTGGTCTTGGAGGAGGGTCCAGCGGAATTCGGGTTCGTTGTCGACGAAGGAGACTTTAGCGATGCTCTCGGCGGCTGGACGTGTGGAGCGGGGAGATGGGGAAAGGCGGTGCGTTAGTAAAAGGGGAGGGGAGGGCGCCGACGAAATGAAAATGAAAGAAAAACGTAAAAATAAACCCCAAGAACGGATCAGCCCCATGGTGCATATTTAGTAAGGGGGGTCGAGAACGAGCTATATCGAGGGAAAAGAACAGGGGCACTCACGTTTAAAGGCATCAAGTTTCTTGGGAACGAGATCCGTCGACTTCTTGAGTTCCTCGAGCAGGGCAGGGGAGATGGTCAAAAAGTCGACGCCGGCCAACGCCTTGATTTCGCCAACCTGTGATCGACCGATAAGGATGGGAACGTTGACAGAAGGGAGACAAAAGCACGATTGGGCTCGGTTAACGTACGTTACGGAAACTGGCACCCATGACGATGGTCTTGTAGCCGTGTTGTTTATAGTAGTCGAAGATCTTTCTGACCGATTTGACACCCGGGTCTTCGTCACCTTCATAGTTCTTCCCAGTTGCCTTCTTGTACCAGTCGAGGATCTATTTATGGAGTGAATGAATTGGAAAAGGACGGGAGCCACATGTTGGAAAAGCCCCAACAGAAAATAATACAAAAAAGACAACTTACGCGGCCAACAAAGGGCGAAATGAGCGTCACGCCAGCCTCGGCGCAAGCAACAGCCTGACCGAAACCGAAGAGAAGAGTAAGGTTGCAGTGAATACCGTCGTCCCTTTCGAGTTCACGCGCTGCCTGGATACCCTCCCACGTCGATGCGATCTTGATGAGGATACGTTCCTTCGGGATGCCGACGGATTGGTAGAGAGCAATGAGCTCTTTGGCCTAGATCCGGGGAACCAGCCATCACCATCAGCACGCTTGCCGAATTACGTGCATCGCTTGATCAAGGTCATTTACCTTTTTCTTGGTGGCTTCTTTGTCAAAGGAGAGACGGGCATCGACCTCGGTGGACACACGGCCCGGAATAATCTTGAGGATTTCTTTACCGAATTCGACGAGCTAAAAATGAGGGTGGTGGTGATGTGAAGGTGTGGGGAAAAATAGAGAGCTTCCATTCATACCAAGCGGTCCACGGCGGTATTGGTCTGGTCCTCGAGGGAACCACCCTTGCCTTTTGCATACTCTACAGCGGCGTCGATGAGAGTTGCGTAACGGGGCTTGTTGGCTGCGGCCAAGATCAAAGATGGGTTGGTTGTCGCATCCTACTCGGTACTCGATATGTGGCGCGCGTGTGGCAAAATGAAATCTGGACGAACCTGTGGCTTGTAAGCATCGATCGCTGATAAGATCGGTGTGCACGATCAGCGCTCACGGCGCTCGCGATGTCAAACGATGAGCTTACAGTCGAAATCGCCCGAATCAGAGACGACGACGGTGCCGGTTTGCTTGAGGAGATCGAGGGAGTTGGACATGGTGATGGGAGATGATGAGAAAGGTGAGACGAGGATATATGTCGTCGATCGAACTGCCACTGGCACCGCTTGGTCATGTTGGGCCCCGACGTGGGTCGTCCTTTTCCACAACCGACGACGAACGTGTAAGCACACTAACCATTAGCACGCAATGATGACTACAGTCCTGCGAATACCACACCGGACCTCTCAGGGGACGTGCGACAAGTGCTCTCTATTGGATATCCACTTTCCCTAGTCTTCAGGGTCAAGCAGACTCTATTTTACTTGGAGCAGACAGTGAGTTCACCATACACTGACATCGCAACCGAATCACATATTCGCCATCCCGGCAGTACAGCCCTGGTTTCACTATGCCGGTCCCGAATCGTCGTGGCCGCCATGCCGTGGTCCTGAGCCGGTCAGCACCTTGGCACATTCAATGCAAAACCCACGTTTTCTCTCTGTCATGGTTTCGGCGGCCGGCTGTTCCATGGATGGCCTTTTCTTCAAGTCTCATAGTAGCCCGTTGTCGGGAAGCAAACCTCTTGTCACTTCTTTGGAACTCGTTACCTCATGGTGTCAGATCCAGTATCTAGTACTGAGTAATATGTTTTGTTTCTGAAGCACGCTCACTGCCTTGCGATCAGTACTCCAAGTCTCGCAAGACCGTATGGTAAAGAGCGCCCAAACACGGGAAGATAGTGGCAGTGTGCGAGGGGCACGGTCGAGACGACGATAAGGGTTAGTAACCAACGGAACCAAACGTCGTGACATGAGTATGTCACCTCCGATCCAATTGCTCCGGTGAGGCGATTGAAAATCACCGGGGTTCTCAGGATGGCCGACGTTTCATCAACTCCTATGAGGATCTTTCCGAGCGCCGTGTCTGGCATCTCAGTCGGATCGGACAGGAGACGGTGCCTAATCGTTGTCCACCTCGAGCGCGCCGCGGAGAATGCCTTCGGTGCCTCCTATGCCGGCAGGCAGGCGCCCTACCCAGGAACTCCAGGAAACCCGCTAGATAAAACGTTCAGGACGCGGCGGGCGTGTCTGTCAAAGTCCGGCCTGACATTCATGCAGTGGGAATCACACATACCCCATAAAGATAATTTCTGACACACATTCTCATTTATCATGATGAGTATGGAAATTCACGCCATGTATATGACCCAAGAGAGCCTGAAACAGGTCGTGAGGCAGAATCTGATGGGTGTCAGAAAACTGATGCTGACCTGTTCCACAAGTCCTGGAAGGACCATAATGTCTGGACACCGAGTCTCGAGTGGATCGGCGAATGTTGTCCGACGGGGATCATGACCGCAGCGGCCATCTACTCCAATCCATCATGAAAGGCATGCGCGGTGATGTTGCCAGGCAGTGTCCAAGGATATAGCTACCTTTCATCAGTCCCGTGATATCGAATCGCGTCCTCAGCTCATGTACCGAGCGAATTCATACCCGCGGCGTTGTTGCCATCCATGCCAACTTGAACACATACTTGAGCTACAAATAATCGGAGTTTCAGGTTATCCTGGGGAAACTTGAACATCTTGACAGGAGGCCGGACTCGATATTTGCTCCCGACCCCTTTGTAGTAACCGTAATCAGCATCAGTAGGGCACGGTGCGTACCACTTGCATGGACAACTCAAACTTTTTGAAAAATAATTCGATTCTCGTATTGGGGGTTGATAGCATCAGGCTACTGGCCCTCGTGGTTGTTTTTGTAAATGTGACTCGGAGGTCCCCGATGCTGACTCGGACGCAAACTTGAAGACGTCTGATGACTTTGACGCGGTAAATGCCACCCCTCTATCGTTCGAATGTCGTCGGTAATTGTCTCGGAGCCTGCAGGTGTCCGAGTCGTCGAGTGAATCTAGTAACGCAGTCACTAGAGGACAACCAGCACTGATCAACGATCCGGGCCGGCCGACCACGTGGCCTGGGGCTCTCGATCGATCTATCGATGTAATTCCTTGGATTCGAACATCACAACGATGTCCATATCGTCAATACATCCGTGCAACCGTCCATGGTACCACAACAACGATCGTGAGCCATTTCAATGGCTTCGGTAAATTCCTACTCCATCTTGTGTGACCCCCAGACTGATACCAGCACCGCTTTTACCAGAATCATGTCTGGCTCTGAGCGCGCCATGCAGATACATTGGGACACTAATGATGCGCAAGTAACTGTCTGCTCACCCCCATGATGTAGACGACCAACTTTGCATTGCTCATTAACAGTGACGGTGAAGTCTGCATCGGTGTCAATTTTACTTCTCCTCTGAAGGCGGAAGAGATGAAGGATCGTGCTCGTGAAGCTCTCAACAAACTCCGGTAATAACCTACCATGAGATAATGATACAAAGTCCTACTACTTTCGTTTTATAGCTTCGTTTCCCCCATGATTGCATGCACGATGACATGCGACGACGCTCCACAGTATGTGTACACCCCGTCCATCGATCGCGAAGCATGGCTCGATTTGGCTTTTGCGGTCGAGGAGCGAGGACCGTCGCTCAACGTGGACGAGTTCGTTCAGAGCATAAACCTTAAGCGACTTCCCTACACAGACGGGAAGGGTATTGTTACTTATTTCAAGGTTTATCTGCTCACGACCTCGAAGAAGGGCGAGGGCGACGATAAGAACAAGGAATATGGCTTGTACTTTCATGGCCCCCACACCATCATCGATGCGGGGCCAGCACTGCACGGGTTGAACTTGATGTGCGAATGGATATCTGGCGAGGGCATGGACGTCAAAATCAAGCATTCGGAAGAGTGGAAGAATCTTGCTGTTGACCCGGTCACTGCGACTGGGGGAACATCTGATCTATGGCCAACAGTCGGCACAGCACTCCTTCAAGAATTCCTGGACCAGAGTGCTCGAACCACGGTATGTTTGTTTCGCCTCACTCTAATATGTAGTTCGAGTAACGCCATGGACTATGTATAACCTAGCCTTGTCACACTCTGCCACCCCCGACCCTCCCACTAAACCTGGCTCATCCACTTGTCCGGTATACCATATCTACTTCAGAATCAGAAACAGCTGCGCTTGTCGCAGCCACGCGCAAGCTGGGCGTTTCTGTTTCAGCGCTGTTCCACGCCGCACACTGTTTGGCGCAGCACAAGATGAATCCAGTCCCTGAAGGAACTGAAGTCGATTTTTCGCCCGATTTGACAGTGTAAGCGGCGTTTTTACTGGACACTTGCACATGGGCTTCGTCTGACCCCCGTTGGTGATTCTTGGCTTGAATCGTGGATGCTGTCTGCAGCGTGAACCTTGAACGGTACATGAAACCACCCATCGACCCGAAGACGCATTTCATTACATCCTTCACTCTCGTGCCCTTGCGCTTTTCGATGACTCCGGTATTGAAGGAACCCACCGAAAAGGCAAGACTGATCAGGACAGCGAAAATACTTCAGGAGCGTTTCGACAGATATCTAGCGAATCCTTGTTTGCCTCATCTATTCACCGCTCTTCAGGATCTGGACAAGGTCCATATGGAAGAAGAGAGGAGAGCAGGGAGAGACCCAAACAAAAAAGAGACGGGACCAATGCCGTGGGTCTGTGCATTCAACAACTTGGGCGATGTGGGGAAGAAGCTGAAGACGCAACACGGGAAGATCACCGTTCAGAATATATGCCTCGGAAACAGACTGAGAAATTTCATGTAAGGCGTCCGTGATGACTGCTCTTGCTTCCGTACGGTCCTACGAACTCTCCTCTCTTTGCCTTTAGGACCACTCATATCTGGACGATTCATTCAAAACTCTACTTCCAAATTCAGGTGGGTGATTCTTCGTATCATCTACGGCACTTGACATTTGACCTGTTCGTAATTCCAGGGCGCTACCGCTTGGGGAGAGGAATATATCAAAACGATGTTAGAGGAGACACGGAGGATTAGCCTCCTCGTTCAGGATGACTCTTGAAACTTTATTCGTGGAAGGCGAAGGATACCGTGACGTTGCATCCGCCATACTTGGCCAGGGGTGCTTACCGACCGTCTTTGCAACGAGTATTCCAAGCGGACATCCATGCTTTGTAGAGTAGTTTGTTCCCTTTTCCCTACCCTTTGTACTCCGCATGCACACAATCAGTGGTATCGTTCGTGAATCGGGGAGAAAGGTGCTGATTTGCCGTGCGGTCTAGTTCCAGTGCTAAGCTGACTGACGCTACGGGGAAGATGAGTTAAAACGGCGGATTGGGCATGAAAATACCACCCAGGTTGTTGCTAGCCCCAATGAGACCTTGATCAAAGGTAATGTTGACGCTCTGGTCGTTTACCGAACTGTATGCGTTCGGGAGGAACCCACCGCGAGGTTCGTGTTTGATGCAGCAATATCTTGGATAGCAACGACTGGCAGTTGAGCCTGGAAGGAGGAAAGTAAAATAAGTCCAGAGCGCTGATTCCAACTCGCTCACGCTTGACAAGAGAGGGTGACAGCGAAAGATTAATTGGAACACAAGTTTACATCAAACTGGCATACGTCAGTGGAACGGCTTTAGATCTTGGGAAACGTTGGAAACGATTTGAGATTACCTTGGAACCAATATAAACTCTTGAGATCGATGGTGGGAAAGTCGAGCAAGGGAGAAGAGAAAAGTGCAACAGATGAATGGCTCTACAACTTGGGGGAGAAAAGGCACCCGTGTTGGAAAGAAGCAGTTCGAGATGGCTCTGAAGGGTTTCGAGCCATTGGGATGCATGCAGCATGTGTCACTTTCCAGGGTATCCCAATTCATCGGCGAACCGCTTACACAGACAGAGTGGGATATCCTGCAAAGTTACACAGATAGCATCCGCCATTCGGTCTGTGTGTGAGGTCTACTCGACGTCGACGGGAAATGCTAGACGAAAAATGAGCCTAGGTTTTCGGTTTCAGGAAGACAAAAACTGACGTTCGTATCGAATGAGTGATGAAATGCTGCTGACTAGAGAGCATCATGGAAGGGAGACGGCCTCCCTTGGAGTCACCACCGCAGCGCTGGTTCTTTAAATGTGCGGCCTGAGGGAAAAAGTTGGTTCCTGAGACACCCACGTACTAAGTAAGAACGGAGACGTGGCTGTGCTATCAAAGTCCATCCATCACTTCCATATGACTTGGATGCTTTCTTCGCGTCCCACACTGTCACCGCCCTTGACATGTGAGACGTAGAGATGGTCTATTCATGCTTGCGTCGCGCACCTAATCAGACCTTTGTGATAGGTTCGCCACGCAGTCACTTTCAGTTTCGCACGTAACTCGTGGCTGATTGGACACGGCTGGAGAGTCGCCGATCAACTTGCTCAAGACTCTACACGGGGCCAGTCGATCTGATATAGTCACTATGAGGTGCGCTCAACCCTCTCTCTTGGACGAAGCCCCTTCACCCTGACAGGCGGCAGCAGGTGGAGCCAAGCGAATTGGCTGTTGCAATCATCGATTCGAAGGTGGTGAGTGGGCCGACCTTGTCAATGATCCATGTAGCTAATCGGAAGTACAATCGTATTCGTAGGCAAATGTAAAGAGGGCCCTGCAGTTCCAGACGAAGAGTTCTAGTTC
>JBBPOC010000885.1:0-12922 GCA_038091235.1 Tylopilus rubrobrunneus | reverse complement strand
CCTGCAAGGTGGCGTGAGGGCAATAGTTTTGATCCCACCTTGTTTTCGCAGTCGTCCATGACCGCACTTTCTCCTGCCTGTTGTAATACAACGAGGAGAGAAGAGACATGAACGTGATGCTACGTGCAGAAATAAGAAACATGGTGAGCAACACCTCCGCCTGGATGCTCTGTCGTTGAGCTTCTTTCTATCTCACAAGGAATTTGCGATTGCGAACGCGTACACATGTTGAACCCCCTATGACCTGGCTGAGATTTTTCGAATGAGCGTTCTGCTCACAAGGACTCGTTTTCCGCTATGCTCTCCGGTGCAGCGGACGTCGATAGTGGGATTCGAGGCCTACAGAGGAACTACAGGTGGGTGGTGCATGTCCTGAAATCACACCACAGCATACGTCCGGACGTCCTGATCGGGTCACACGTTGCATGTTTTCTGGAATGTACACGTATCCCCTCTGGAATCATTTCAAGGACCAGGATATCGTAAAGCACCGGTGCGCTCGGTGCTAAGCATACGTATCAGGCGCTGCGGGTGCCAAGGCTAATGCTCCTCGCGATGGCAGTGGACAAGGAGCCTAGCCCTTGACCCATGCAACGACACTTGAAGTATACGACGTCAGCTGCGCGGCAGCATGGAACACTCCTTTAATTCGACGCCACTAGATAACGGACAATACTTTTTTTGGCATTTGGATATTGCTGGAGTTGTGTCGTGGTATCTGGAATGAAGGGATTCGCGATTGAGACCATGACGACTGCCAGTGGTCACAGAACTTGTAAAAAGGAGGATAGTATCTGTGAGATCTGTGACGAGGGACGAAGCTATTTTTGGGGGGTGTCTTCTCAGCTGGACCTTTTTAAACCTTCGAGTTTGGGTAGACTACATCGTTGTAGCATCCAACGTGCCCCTCCCTTGTCCAAGTCCTAAAACGACCACATCTGTTTCATATCCTGTTGACATTTACTTCCGCTCTCATGTCGCTCCCTCTTAGCGAACTCTCTCATGACCAGCACTATCCTCCGGACAGCTTCGAGCAGTACTATGACGCCTACTCCTCCCTCGCCGTACCAACCTCCGATTACTACTACACCTCCGAAAATCTCTACCTCTGGCAGGACATGGATGGCATCTACCACTGGGCCGACGCCTCCGCCAGGTCTGACGGCTCCACGGGGTATTCCTACCCCTCCTACTACCCATCCGCGTCCGCCTCTGAGGTGACGCAACCGGTACGGGCCCATGGTCAGAATTTACTTTGCAAATGCGCTGACACTCCCGTCCGTCCAGTCCGACTACTGTGGCTACCGACACGCCGATCTCGAGGAGCCCTCACAGCCTGCCACTACGCAGGACAACCCGTACATTTTTCACTCGGCCCAACAATTCAGGAATGGCTCGGGTCGTTCGCAGGCCCAGGAGCACCGGCCGAGCGTCACACGCGCTCGCGACAGCTTCATCGCACAAGGTGCTTCTGTTTTTAGGGACGGGCACTCGTCCTCCCGACGTGGAAGCACGCTGGAATACCAGTCCTCCATTCCACACCAGTCTAACCCTCAACGTGACCCTCGACCTCCATCGAGGAAACGTTCCAGGGAAGCATTGGATGAAGCAAGTTATCCGGTTAAGGTTAGTATGTCGGCGTTAATCTTAAATTACAATCTTTTGATGTCCCGACGCCCCAATCTTAGGAAGAAGATGATAACACTCATTCATCTTCTTTGTCCGCAGCGAACACATGTCGTTTACCAAAACCCCTCATGATAGTGCCGTCACAAGCACTACCTTCGGCCTCTGTTCGGATCCCACACCCTGGCGATGGTACCCCCTCTTTGAAAGTCGAGTCCCAGTACGAGCCACGCTTGCGCCCAGAAGAGCGCTGCGCGATTCCAGCTCAGAAACCCACGAGCAATAAAAGGGTTCATCGCTCCAACGAGGAGCTAGTTCGCCAAGAAAGTGCTGTCCTGATATCCACAACGTGGCCCATCCCTGACGATCAGGTTATCAAAGGGACGAAGAAGCCTGGTGAACAGAAGAAGCAGGCCCTAGCATGCCTATTCTGTCGAGAGAGGAAAATCGCGTGTGGCAGGCCCCCTGCCCACAGCCCTGACCAGACCTGCAAGTGAGACCACATTTGTTCCTTGTATTCCACCTGGGAATCCGAATGCTGACGTTATCGTTATCGTTAGCCAATGTTTACGCCGTCGGATTAAGTGCGAGTATCCCACTGAGTCCCGGCGTGGCCAGCACAAGCGCCGCCGCAAGCCAGTGGACGGTGAACCTGCCGGTCAATCCACTGTCCGTACGAACTCGATGCCGAATGTACCGTCAACGACAACTACTGCGTCCTCTACGACATTAACGACTGCGACCCCATCCGCATGAACCCAGCAAAAAATGATATCCGCAACCAGCATCATCGTTGTCGCGCATGTTCAGATTGTAAATGGCCCACGTCACATCATGTTTTTTTTTTCGCGCGGGCCCCCAACCAGTGGAAAGATCCATTCCATAGATTCGAAGTTTTTAAACTATTTAATATTCAGCCTCTTCTGGCTCACGTCCTTCCTTGACTAGGCTCGAGCCATATGAATTGGTGCTTTCTTATGGCATACGGCCAGCTTTTGTCCTCATGCATATAGCCTCGCTGCTTCATGCCATTGGTCAGTACACGATTAGGGTAAATAATTTTGTTATAGTTCAGGTTATATGTTGGACTCGACCGTTAGATTCAGAGTAGACAAATGCTACTGTTAGCGTTGGCCTTACTGTTATGCCGTAACGTATTCAGCCCCTCGGACATTCCTGTACCGTTCGTCCAGCTCGATGCTGGTCAATATATCAGTCATTGATACCCACATCGGCTAGGCTCTTCGGAACGAGCCTGCTTCTACAAACTAGAAATACGGCCCGGGGGGAAACAAACATGCACGTTGTCTTGGTTCTGGAGAGATTAATCAACCCAGCCAACTCAGGCTGGCATTCAGACGTGATAATACACGCGTCACCGCGGTCGAGAAAGCCAGCCGAACAAACCACTCCAGGGCCAAGAATGAAAAGAAGGTAGGCTACCTTATCATGCCTGTCGCGCTGACGTAGAATATCGCCCTCTGAGTCGAGGGCATAGTTGGGTTTTGCGGCTGCCATCGACTGTGTCCCCCTGATCAGCCCCGCCGGCGATGGCCAGGCAAAGTGACGGTTGCGCACGACGGGTCCAGACCCTGCCCAACCCACCCGCACGGGTGACTCCTCGATCGATCGCTGATGAAGCAGGGGCGATACGCTCGCGCAATGAGGTGTAGAGTTTTTTCTCGAACGCGCGTCCGGAACATAGCATGGATCAACACTCGGCTCCACTGCCAGTGCTCACTTCAATGCGGGTGCATGTTCCCCACGAGGCGAGACGGAATACCGTTGGCATGCCAGCTCGGTATTTCATCTTGGAAGAGTGTTGGCCTCGGAGAAGGAGCCAACACCACGGTGTCATTCGGATCTTGGGGAGTCACCGCGATAAGATTTAGACTCGGGGGCATTATTCGGCTCGACGGAAGTAAACGTACGCCAGAGTTTGACAGAATTTGCGTTCAGTCGTCATCTCCCTATGTACCCACGCCGACCGAGGCGAGACGTAATCTGACCCCCTGGTTGTCATACAAAAGCCTCATGATGGCAGCTTGTACATCTCCTCATCAGAACCGGTGTGGAACGCGATCGAGCCGCGGTATATCCAGCAGTAGATTAAGGCACCAAAAGCTAATTGAACAAAGGTGGGGCGAAGAGAAGGAAGAGGTAACCACTAGCCGACATGTGTTTCGTCTATAGCGCTCATAACCACAACTTCACCGGCCATTGATGGTGGCGGTGGAGTCTCTCCGAAGGTTTGAAGGACTTGCAGCTTGTGCATGTTGCGAGGAAGGCATGGAGTTGGGATGGTCAGGAATCTTCTCGATTTCTTTCTTCGCAGCTTGCCACGCCTCAAGGTTCTAGAGGGAAGTATGGCTGAGATTGCACCAACGTATCTTCAAGTTCAAGGGTCCTACCTTCTTACACCAATCTCTGTGACTTCTAGCCATATTGATCGACATCTCTCGAAGGTCCGCAACCTTCTGACGCTGGAATCGATCTAGATCTGCTTGAATCGTTGAACTTGAATACTTGAGGTCTTGCGCCGTCAAATGAAGCGCATCCTCAAGCTTTGAGCGTCGTCAGAAATTGTCCGTCAAAAACGATCGAATGTCCTTACATGCGAAATCGTCTCGCGGGTTTTGCCAATGCTGTTACGCCTTGCTGTTTCTGGATCTGCGTCCATCATCCCGTGCAGCGTATAACTGAGTGCATTCAAAAAACCCATCCCAGGAGCACGCTTCTTGAGAGGGCTCGGGCCAGGGTGAGGTGGTAGGTACACCGATCCAGGCTCGTCAGGGTTTTCACTCGATTGTCCTTCTGATTGCGGATTCGTCAGCCCATTAACGCGGCCGCGTGCAAGCGCTTCGTCAAGCCTCTTTGCTTCCCTCTCACTTTTCTCGTGCTCCTGCAACATTTCACGCTTGGTTTCTAGGGAGTCTTGCGTCATCTCGTACTGCACATGCTTCTGATGCCGGTAAACAAGGAGCTTTTTGATGATAGTGGCGAACTGCGTGTATTCATGCAAGGGTTCAGAGAAGTTCTGCTCTAGCTCTTGGAGCTGCGATGACGTCAGTAAAAATACAATACAAATGTGACCATGTGAAGCTTTGAAGGATAAAACGAAATGAGATGCACGCACCAGTCTGGTTGTCGACATGTATGAGGTATCGACGGCTTGCCCCATCTTCTCCATAGCAGCCGCAAGAGTTCCGCTCTCATTAAGGCTAAAACCATTGAGGGCAGCACCCAATTCCGAATAATCCTGCGCAGTCTCTGTGTCATGAGCAGATAAGTGGGAAGACTCGACGGACATTGAGAGGGATGCCATACCTGACCACCGTTTCAGTGTTCGGCGTGTGACCTTTTCCATCGGACCACTCAGATGATTCGCAAACTTGTTCGTGAACACTTCCGAGTCGATAAACCGTTGGTCTGGGTTCCGCAGAGGATGCGTTGTCGTTGGGGTGGGAAGTACTGCATAGGCGGGGGACACGCTCGGGTCGGTAGGATTGTGTGAAGGTGCCTTGAGGATGTTCTTGGGGAGCATTGACAGTGGTGGTGAGTTGAGGACTTCAGTCTACAGCATGATCAAAGATTGTTCGACGCAGAGTAGCGCACTTAGCATACCCACGAAACTTCGCCTTCCAGGAAGCGATGGAATACATGTTCGTTGGACAAGATAGGGTGGCGTGCGATACGGTTGAGAAAAGTCTGCAGCATGCGCTTTCGCCGAGCAATCATCGCAGCGTCCTCTCTGGCCTTTGCTTGCTTGGTAGCATAGTCTCCGATGGTCTGCTTTGAAGGGATCGGGGGAATGATGAGGGTTGGGTAGAGCTTCACGAGGTTCAGGCGGAGAGACTCGAATTCAGAATAGCGATGCCTCGCTTCCGCGGTCTGTTACATGTGAGTCCACGTGAGCCGGGCGATCGGAGACGCTGCGGTAGACGCTTACCCCGGCGTGGATCACGTATGTGATGTATGGCGTGTTGGAGTTGAGGGTCGTCTTTTGTGCGTCGGTTATCTTATCACGGACGCTCGTTAGGAGACTGGTCAAGGCGGACGGTAAGGTTAGAGACGCACCTGGATCTCTGCGTCTTCTCCAGAGTGTAGCCACCTATCCCTGTAACAGCAGAAGTCGCCCTTGAATGTTTGCTGAGGTTGTAGTTGAGGTCCTGAGGATGGGGATGGTTTACTGGGAGAAGTAAGGCGTGCAGTGTCTGGTAAGGGAGAGGAGGGTGCTGATATGTTGACTCTGGATGTAGACGACGTCTCTGAGGAGACACGGTCAATGTCGTTCTCGAAGGGGTTGTCGTCCTCGAAGGTGTCCATCGCTGCTCGTCGTCGCTGTACCGCAGCGGGCGTCGGTCAACGTTACTAGCAGTGATTAGGATTCACTCGTTCACGTCGCTGATGCCGTCGAGTATGATGCTGCGCCGGGACTACACCGAACATGCCATTTTTGGTACTACAATATACTTTACCCAAACACCCGAAAACCCCCTTGCAACGCCGTATCCACCTCATCTTGCGGCGACTCGCCTGCGGTCTCTCCTACCTCTTGCATCGCACTCTCAAAGCCTTTTCCCAACAGCGACGCAAACAACTCGTCAATTTGCTCCTCATGCCAGTTGCCCTGCGTCAGCACCGGTACCATGAAATTCTGTATTTTCTCATGGACCTCGTAGCTGGGAAGAGAGTGAGCCTGGAAACCACACCCACAACGCGTGTTACCGACCGAAGTCTCCGCCCTTTGCTAGCCTTTGTGTCCACCTTTTTCTTTGCTCTTTTGTCCTTTTGTACCGCTATCCAGTCGTCGTTTCCACTCGTTCCGTTGCCTCTTGCGTCTATGATGTCGCGCAGCAATTGATGGTAAAAGTCGGTATCGTCAAATACTTCGGGATCTTCCTTTTCTGGGGTTCCGTCTTCGTCCATCGCGTCGACCCCTAGTCTGATTCCTGTGCCACGATAGATCCTTGTTCGAGCGAGCACTTTGCCATGGTCCACAAGCGTATCATCGATTAACTGGGTTGCCGATTTAATTTGTTGAGACGTTCTCGAGAAGGCATTGCGATTGGATGGCAGAAGAACCGACGGTGCGACAGCTTGAATTTTGGACGACCATTTGTTCAGCGTTTGCACTAGGTAGGGGTGGTAACTGCGCGGGGGAGGGGGGTTAGATATCCTCTCCACCAACAAACACACAGGCACGAACGCGCATTCAACTTCTGCGACCGCATGACTGGCCTCGCGTAGTTCTTCAGCGTAATCAGTCACTGAATAATCACTCTCGGTGTTTCTCCGACGTTTACGCGGAGGGGGTTGGATAGATTCATTTACTGAAAGGAGACGCTAAATTTGTGTTGAGCGGGCTTTGTCTGTGTGGGAAGGACCACACCTCCTGAAAATCAAATATCTCATTTGAAAGCAATCGCGCTTCTTCCAACATCCTTAGGAGTGAGAAATGGACTTCCTCTTGGTCATCGATGCGCAACGACTGCCGATAAGTCAGACGGATTCTAGACAGGAAAATAAAAGGGCACTTGCAGTCGGGAGGCGATTTCCAGCTGCAACGGATTTTTGTAGGCGAATGCGGGCATCAAGAAGCGAGTCCCAAAGAGCCTAGACGCGAGATATAGATCAAGCGATAACGCCAGAGAACAAATGACTTGCAATCTGTCTTGAAATGGCTTTACCCTTTTTACGGTCTTCTTCTCGATTTTTACGGAGACCGGAGGTCAAGTCACTGTTTTGCTCTGGTGCCCCAGGACGCTCTGTTGACGTGTCGGTGACGATACTCCTGTCCACCCCGCGCTTTACCTCCGTTTCATGATCCACGGGACGCGTCCCCAGGTGCACATCTGAGATTTGACTGCGTGACTCGGTATCCTCACCAGCCGAGTCACTCTCACTGCCATCGGATCCGTCAAACATGACTTTTCGCGAGGTTTTAGCACCGTCATATTTTGGATCGGAGAGACTCTCATGGAGTTTACGCAGGGATGAAGGACTGATGGAATAGGTCTAGCTTATGCACCACATGCACGTGTTCTATTGACGTACCCAGTATCGAAGTAATGTGCCCGAGCGGCGCTATCATCTGCTACGATCGCACTATCGATATTAGAATCGATACCCGTGACCTCAACGTCTTCGGGGTCGATGTCTGTATGGTGTCAGCTGGAAGTCGGGAAAAAAAAAAGAAAAAAAATAGAGGACTTGCCAACTGGAGCGACGTCCTCGAGCTGTGCAATTTGCTGGGCGAGGGACAGTCCTGTTAAAATTTTCTAAGAGCTCGCCGTCGTGTTTGAGGTAGGACTCACGTTGCATTGTGCTGGGAAGACTGATGCGAGAAGAACGTCACACCCCTTGACTTGTTTACATAATTGTGACTATATGTGTGAATTCATTCCACCCGATTTCTTCTTCTTCACCATCACCGTCCCAAGCGACACACGACAGAGTGGCCCGCAGCCACTAGTAGACCTAACTCACAACCAAGGCGACTTTTCAATCTGGATTTTTCACAGTCTCCATGTTTTTTGTCCCCGAAAAATGCACAGAAATCGTGTTTCAGGTGAGTGTCTTTTTTTCATGGTAACTCATTTGGGAAGTTTGGCCCAATTCTTGCCCCTTCCTTTCCAACGCCATCAGGCTTTTTATCTGTCACGCGACAGCTCCCATCGCACACGCCTTGTGCCACAGATTTTTTTACATGTAATATGATGGCCTGTGTTTTGACTAGACACTTCTCCCTTCCGTGATATCCCTCGAGGGCTTCATAAATCTACTTTGACGTCTTCCGTTGTCCCCCCATACGTACGTTTGTGTGCTCACTTCCCCTCCCTCGCAGGCCATACAAAAAATTCCCCCTCAACAATGCCGCGTTTCCCCAAACGTACCGTCGCCGTCGCCGTAAATCATCTCTCGCAAGACGACGACGACGACAACGATATTTGTCCCGTGTGCGATGGCGATTGCACATGCAACAACAGACCCCGTCCCCTTTCCCCTGCCGTGGGGAATGGAAGTGCGCGCTATGTAACTACACCGACCATATCATCGGTTTCCGCCGCGCACGCTCTCGCAGCACAGCCCCTCAAAATCAAACTTACCGTCCCTCCCAGTATTCAGAACAAGGCGCGCTATCTAGCATCCGCGCAAAAGAAAACTCGCACCAAAGATTCTCCCGTAGCATCCAACGGAGTTGCTCCCAGCAACTCCGTGTCGCGTCCTCCCACCAACGCTTCTTCCACCGCTGGCCATGGTCGGCACAATTTATCAGATTCCGCAGGACCAAGACGCAAAGGTCGTCTCTCCAAGGCGGTAGCAATTGCACACACCGGGACGACAAATGTGGTCTCGAGCAGGAAAAATTGCGGCAACGAGGTCAACGCGCAGCCACAATCACAATCACATCTATCATCCCATGCTTATGCTCGGCGAGCTGTCACGTCACGGGTTACACGCACATCAGCCGGGACCTCAAAATCAAAATTGGCTGCCTCGAGGCAGACCTCAAAATTCCAGGCCAAAGGCACGATCGCCAAGAGAGCGGCTTTCGCAGAGGAGCAGGACTCCCCCAGTGATCTTACTGATTCTGACCATCAACCAAACGTCTACGACGACGATGGCGACGATGTGTCTTCCGGCCGCTTCCCTACCTTTGTCTCGGCTGACGGCTTGACGTCCGAAGCCTCGGACTCTTCTGACTCGGACTCTGACTCGGACGCGTCAGGTTTCGGCTCCGACTCATCGCTAGCAGCAGAAGAAGAAAAGTACATTGTCGCAGAACAAAGGCGTCATGACAAGGCCCGCCTTCGTCGGGAGTTGCTAGGTGACGATGTTCCCAAGCTTAAGGATTCGAATAACAATTGGGTCATCCGTCCTCGAAAGAAAAGTGTCGGTCTCAGCGATGTGGATATGGAGGATGACACCGACGATGCCACAGAGGAGGAAGAGGAGGAGGAGGAGATGGAGATGGAAGAAGATGAGGAAGACGACGAGACGGATGGTCGGGGGGCAAGGGGGTATGCTGCCCTCGTGACGGGTTGGTCGGATGATGAAGAGTCCAACTTCGACGCCGATATTTTTTTCGCCAATCTCACAGATGTGTCGTCTGATGACGGCTCGTCTGATGGTGGTGGCGATCACCTTCACGAGTCTGCTACCGACTCTTTAGCCAACAGCATCACTAGCTTGCGGGACGTTGATCTTGAGGTCACGGAAGTATGGGACGGACAGGTCGTTTTCACGAATGGTTCAAACGACGGCCATGGTGTTCTCGATCTCGCATTCGAGGCTAACGCAGCTCAGTTACTCGCATCAGACAGCGCTTCGATCAGCCAAGACAGCGACGTTGAAATGCGTGCCAGTGACGGTACAGATGGTGGCTCTGACGACGGTGATTCCGAGCTCGGGGAAAGCGATGGGGACGCTACAGAAGAGGAACTCGTCGACGAACAAGGACTTCCCACCTCCCGTGCGATGAGACTTTTCCGGTGGCCAACCAGCGTCTCATCTATTGACCCCATGTCAACGGTCAGCCCTAATGTTTCACCCGCCCCATTCTCTAGGCGGCGACCGCAGTTTGCCATACTAGAATCGCCTCGCCCTGCCGATATCTTGGCCGGTAAATTTTTCTGGGAAGAGGCGGACCATTCGCAACAAGATAGTACGGAAGGTACTGCCGGGGAAAGCCCCCGCCTTCTCCGAGGTGGGATGCCTATCATGGGCCAGTTTAGCCTGGAAGGCAACGTTCCTCAGAAGACCGCCGTTCTCACTGGCGTGAACAAGGACGTGCCGTCGCCGTACCCTCGCTTTGGCTACAGGCGAAGAAGGTTCTCCAGCAGTGGCGGAAGCTTCAGCAGTGTACGTATCCCACGTTGGGTCACGCCTCTCAGTCTCACATACCATTGTTCAGATGGATCTCCGCGGACGCACGGCAAGGTTATCCATTCTTCCTTCGTTGCCTCCGGCATCCGATGAACCATCACCCGAAACCCCACTGGATATTGATCTTGGCGAGCCGATCAAACTAGATGAGGTCCTTGACTCCACCTTCCTCGACTCTGAGCCAGAGATGGAGAGGTCGATCATCCTTGACAGTGAAGGCGAGCAGAAACTCGTCCAGAATCTAAGTCGCTGGGACCATGTACCTGTCGATGCCTTCCGTCTCACCAGAGAATCTATGGCGTCCACCTCCGATGTTCCCACCTCGCCAGCTGCCAAATCCTCTGTCGCCGAAGCACGTTCGTATGGGAACGCACTGAAGAGTAGCCCCCTTCATACTATGCTCTGGAATGACAAGAGCGGTGCCAAAGATAAACCGCGCAAGACGAGGGGAGTAATTGTTTCACCTGTGTTACTCCCTGTTCGCGACGGCGACCGTACACCTACCCATATTCCATATCATCACGACCTCCATTCCAACCAGCGCCTACAACAAGACACACCATTCAAAACCCGAAAAGAGTCTCGCAGGGAGACAAGGATGTTGAAGCGCAAGACTCATGCACCAAATCACCAGCACTTTGATCACCATCAGCGACACCATCGCCGTAACCACCACCCAAACATGAAAAGTCGAGGTAATGCCTCAGTGCAACGCACGTTTTTCAGCTCGCCGACGTCCGCGCCGGCGTTGAACATCTGAAGTTCTCTCTCTTAAAAGTTGTATTTCTTGTCACCCATTCCACCACCCAAGATCGATTCCATAGTACTCCATATCCCACCACTAACAGCATCTGCACGGTCTGTTGTTTCCACTTTTTCCTTTGTATTTCTGGGTATTGCGTATATATCCCTGCACTGATCAACGTACATCCTTTAAATGTTGGAATCGAGGGTTGTTCGAGCCTGTTGCCGATAGCGTCGTTGTAACGGCCTACGTAGCCTTGTTGTTGTTGTATCGAAATCTGTACGTTGACCACGAATCCATCGTTCTTCGCATCGATGGTGACACCAATTCCGAAAGAATGTTCCCGAGACGATCCACCAAGTACGTGACCGAGAGTATAAGAGCGCGTCGCGAACACGTGACACGCGACCACGCCTCTTGCCAATGGAGAGCCCTGATGTCGTCGACACGTCCGACGTCGACGAGCGTGAAGTGCTCGCCGGCGATGACTTTGCGATCCCACAAACTACGACAGACAATGTCCATCACGCGTCTTTCTTGACATCGACCACGCGTCACGACCGTTTCAGCGACGACGAGGCAGAGAATCCATCGCCTCGAAAACGTATCAAGGTAGGATCCGTTCCACAATCTCCATGCGACGTTGATGTCTTCTCAAAGATTGCTCACGATGGGGGCTCAGCCTCGCCTAGTCCTTCTACCTCCATCACTGACAATGCCTCTTTACTCAACGATACACATGCTTCCATCCAGGCGACTACGGGCTTGCCCTCGCAACACTCCCATGATGGCATGCTGATCGGTGATGACTATGATCCAAAATCCTCTCCACACCCCGATTGGGGTTTTCTTTTCACTTCCCCAAACCATCCCTCAGCGGAGCGTGACTCCTCCGACATCATCAGCGTTGTTGGACCCGACAACATACGGTCGCCTTCGACCCCACACCCACTTCCACATTCCCTTTCGCGTTCCCTCTCCATTTCTTCAGGTCAATACTCCCCATTTTCGTCCCCTCATCGGCGTCCGACGACCCCTCCTCGCACCTCCTCACAACTTTCACCTGATCAACCTAATTCCGAAATACGGAAGGTGCGCTTGGTGACTTCGTCGCCTTTAACACCCGCTTCGTCTCCAGCTCGTCCTGCGCATACACCCTCACGATCACCAAATCCACTTCAGCCCATCTCCCCTCGTCCCCAGCCCCCATACTCACTCGCATCCCAACCCAGTTCTCCGCCAGTTATTCACCTACCTGTTCAGTCACCCCAGGGTCCACAGGCACTCGGCCGCTATTCGTTCCGTCGCCGAGAAGCTCGGCAATTGAATCCATACGCCTACGACAAGCTATTGTATAAACAACAACTCAAATCCCACCCTGATGCCATCGTTAAATTCCGCAGTCCCCGCCGACAAGCTGGTTCAGGCGGGATAGCCGAAGACGGAACACAAGACGAATTTGCACTTTTCCTTGATAATCCGAACGAAGATGGCGACTACGTGGATGTGGAAAACGACGATGGTGGGCGAAGGAGAAGAAGAGCGCAGAGTCTAGATCAATACGAGGAGCACGACCAAGAGTTGAGAGCAGGACAGGCAGAGGGATGGTTGCCCGAAGCCTTGAAAGGGTCGTTAAGCAGTGATGAGGACGACAACGAGATC
>JBBPOC010000884.1:0-12922 GCA_038091235.1 Tylopilus rubrobrunneus | reverse complement strand
TACTGATATCATTTAAGCCCTACAGGCCAAAGCTAGGGTAGTACAACGTGGTCATATGCCCCAAGGGCGCGATTGACTATAAGTTATAGACAAGAAAAATCAGCACATGGGTAGCAAAAGGAGGGTGTGTGTGTGCCAAAATCAAAGGTAGTACATGATAGCTCCAGGGTAATTCGTGGTCGCGCTCGGCAAACCACCTCATGAATAACTCGGTGGAGAAGAGAATGGTGGCCGCGTGGGCGTTTTGCCCGAGCCACCCGCGAAACTGTGTTGAGGCGCGCTGAAAGTGTATTGCCCTGCTGACGGTGTTCCACTGGGCTTGTCCGTTTCTGCGCTTGCAGTGTCAACAAAGGGGTTTTTCAGTGGGTCAGCAGGAATGGTATGCAGGGGGTATGCCTGTCCATCCGCCTGGTTTGTCTGGAGGCCCCATTGAGCGGTATCCGTCCGTTCTAGTGATGGTTGCCCGGGGGCTGCCGCGCTCCCAGAACGCGAAGGCACAACAAAAGTCGCCTCCGGAAGCGGGGCATTGGCTCGGCGAGGTTGTGGAGCAACGACGCGGGGATCTGGTGCGTAGCCCTTTGCACGACCATCTCCGTCCCACTTCTGGTAGGATGCGACATAAGGTGTGTCCGAGGGTGCAAGTGGGGTAGTGATATCTGACGAGCTGGGGTTGAATACGGAACCGTCGGTTGATCCGGTGATGCCAGTGGTTTGATATGGGGTATTTCCGCTCAATCCTTGGCTGTGGCAGGAGATGAAACAAAGGCTCCACGAGGGAAGGAGGAGACTGACCGTGCTTTTCGGCGGGCGTAAATAACATCGGGTTTGACTCTGTTGACTTCGTTTCGAATGTACCACATCGCAGCCACTGTTACAATCAAGGTGATGGCACCGACGACGTAGCTGACAGTTTTACTGTGGGATGAGGTAGTGCCTGCTCTGAAGTGAGCGTGTGGTAATAAAGGGAAGAGGAGACATACCGGTTGCGGAACTCTCCAACAAGGTACCGAGGTAGACGGTGATGAATTGTTTAGGCATGGACAAGAGTGCAGCCAAGACGAAAATGAAAATATTCATGCCACAGACGGCAAAAATGGCAGTGGTGACTTGAGAAGGGTTAATATATGTAGGGCTGCGACATGTCAAAGACTCACAATGGCCTGGCACGGCGCTATAACGAACAATGATGGCAACTTTGAATCCGCCCTCTCGTACAACCTTTGCTATACATGCATAGAAAGGGCTCTTCCTTTCCTCTTCTGCTGCACGATTTTGGAGGAGATATCTGAACGCACTATGGAGGAATGAGAGAGGGCGGAACAAGGCAAGCGAGCACGTACTAGAAGTTGCCGACTTCACCCAAGAGGGTACCAGCGACAGTGATACCGAAACCGGCCCAGAGACCCCACACGAGACCACAGACAATGGCGACGATTTCATGACCGAAGAGCTATGTGATAGGGTGAGCCAGAAGAACCACGGGAAGGGAGAAGACGGACCGGGGGGAAAGATATAATGAAGAAGATGGCAATGGGCATCAGCCAACCGCCGGGTACGCTGTAGCGAGCAGGGTCAGAGAAGGACGGAGTTGCAGGCAGCGACGTACCGATGCATCCAATTGGCGGCTGGTTGTACGGCGTGAACGATTTGGTCGTGATAAAAGATGAAGAGGGCGCCGATGACGATGACGACGAGGATAATGGCATACCATACTGCAATAGCGTGAGTGAGTTTGACGAGGGCATACGAGAGTGAGTACGAACTCAGGTACTGTTTGGTCAATAGCTTGTCTTTTCTGAAAATAGAACGGAAATCGACTAATGTCTTTGACTGGAGAAAGTCGATTTCGCTCTGAGTCGGGCTGGGCGTTCTGTTGATGGCGCGGGCATCGTTGGCGACGGGACTGTAAACGGTGGTTGGGGGTTGTGGGTAGCCGCTCATCCTGGAGGGCGGGAAGGAGGAGTACTAGTGGTCAAGTCGACGACAACGTAAATAAGGAAGAAACAGCCATTCAACACAGCCGGGACACGTGACCTCTCTTGCATGCTCGACAGTCGGTTGGCCGATGTCGGCGCCATCGCGCTCAACGACTATCTCGATGGGTACGAGACCGACGGCGGCGATCCAGCCACGCGACTTCATCAGGCGTGCCAGCGTGCCTTTCACAGCACCGACCCCTTAAAGTTCGAGTTCATCGAACAGTCCACGAGTCCCACCTCGGCCCTGACCGCGCCCACAGACAAGCAATGCATCCTCACCATCACCAAGCCCGACGGTGCACGCCGTTCGTACACGACGCAACCCGTCTTCGCGAACAAGAACGAGGCAAAGCTAGAGGCAGCCAGGATCGCCGTCGACATGGGTGCACTCGATTTCATCGCCAGCGGCGACTTCCAGCCTAGACTCTTCGGCGATATCGCGCCCGAGACCGTCGAGTCGGCCAGTGCTCCCTCTGAGCCGCTCATAGATGACATCGAGCAGTGCTGTACCGAATGGCGCGCCGGCCGCGTCATTCCGCAGTGGATCCCGTTCTTTGATGCCAAGTCGCCGCACAGTGTGTCACATGATCCTCATCGTCGAGTTGCACACTAACCCTACTTAGAACAGGGCTGTGCGCTTCGCATCCAGCTCTCTCCCCACGTCGCTCGCATCTACGCATCTGATTCGACGTCTGATACTTACTTGGACGCAAAAGGAGCCTGTGCCAACACCGCCGTCGCCGAGGGCGTCTTGGACTTCATCAAGCACGGAAACGGCCAAACACATCCATCATCCGCAGCCACGTCACAGCCCCCTCCGGTCAATAACACGACGCCTTGGACACTCCAAGCATTCTACGACTCCCTGCCAAGACCGTTCCCAGAACAGTTCGAATCCAACGCTGTCGGCGAGATCAACCCCCTCGCATGGATCAACAACATGTCGCAGTACGCTCGCGGCGGAAAACTCGTCGTGTCATTCTTCTTCACGTCTGATGGCCCACCCGGTTGTCAGTGTCCCAAACATGTTTTTCAACTTGTTACTCAGTCCTCTCCCAGTGCATGGTTGTCTCCTCAAACTCGATCGCCCAGGAGAGTACAGGGCGTTTTTCGTCGACGCCAGATTCACCAAGCGATCAGATGCCAAGGCGGCCGTTTGTTTGCAAGCCATGTCTGAGGGCGTCGGAGACTACATTCGGTCAATTACCTCCTCCGTAGACAACAAAGTCACAGTTATCATGCGTTCGTTCTCGAGCAGCTTGGTGTACCCTGCCCTGACCTCGGGGCTCAGCAAGATTGACTCTGACCTGCATCCGCATTTCGAGTATCACAAGGACAGAGATGGTTGGCATTTTTAACTGTGTCGTCACACATGTTCTGATAGTCTACACAGCGTTCGGTGCCACCTTGCTCGTCAGACTGTCAACGTTGCCCACCTCACACCAGGTGCGCCGGTATACTGTTCCGAGCGATTACCGCAGCAAGGCAGATGCCAAGGTGGCTGCCATCTGTCTCGCCGCTGCACAAGGCGCCATCGAGTTCGTTCGGTTTCGAGGCGGCCCAGTACCGCATGGTTATGCGAGCCCTTACTCCTTGCACACCTACAACCCAGAAGTGTCCAAAAAGCGCAAGCAATCCGGGTCCGTGGAGGACGTGGAGCAGGGCCCGCCTGCCAAGAAGAAAAAGAAGAAGGGAAAACGGCGAGCAGAGGTCGCGTCTCAAGGAGACGGCGCGCGCGCGGGGCAGTACTTCTCGAGCGGCAACCGGATGCTTGGCATGTCCGGCCCCGGCGACACGTGTCTGTCACAGAGTCTCCCCATGGATGAGTTGTATGATCCATCTCAGCCAGGCGCAGAGGATGGCGGTGGATCTGGTCCAGCTCGTCCTGTAATGTACGGTCACGGGATGTCTTTGAATGCGCAGATGTGTGCGTCGTCGTCGTCGTATCCTGCAGTGCTGGACCCGAGACGTGTGGGCAGGAATCATGGATATGGTGTCCCAGCTATATACGGAGCTGGATCGCATCCTTTGCGCGTTGTCGATGTCCCACCCTCACCGTCCCATGCAGGACCTAGCTCGTCCTCGCGCGTTCTGCCTCCCTCGGCGGACGACGCGGAACTAGAACCTGGCGAAGTGGTGTCGTCCCCAGAATCAGAATTTTCTGTCGGTTCGAGTCGCAACGACGATCTCGACGTGCCGGCGATCGACCTGGGTACGCGCAATGCTCACTGACCGTGATTCGCTTGAACCCACTCACCCCTTGCAGAGAGGAGCGACTCGGACGTCGTCCCAGGGGGGCGCACCGACAACGGCAAAACCAGGGCGACGGTGTCCCCCGCTAACACGTCTACGACCGTCTCCCGGGACGGTCCCGGCACCACCGCTTCCCAAGTACAGAATCTGATCGGTATGTCCTCTGTCGTTGTGTGTTTCCTCCGTTCTGACACGCAATGCTAGAGTATTGCAGGCAACGCGGGGGCGGTATGCCGGCGTTTCACGAGGTGCAGCGTCAGGGGCGCTATCAAGTGTGGATCGTGATTGGCAGGGAGCAGTTTGATCTCCCGACAACGTATGCGACCGCGGAGGAGGGACGGCAGCGCGTGGCCAAGCAGGTGTTGGTGCGTTTGTCCAAGGGGTGACGATCTCCAGAGGTGTCCTCCTGCGCGATGTTGCATATGGTACGGCGTTGAATTCAGGTACCCTTTTAATTGACTGTAACAGCTGTCTATACAAGTGTACGTATCCTGCTATACATGTGTGCGGTGGCATCGGCTGCCGTTGGCGCGGGCAACGGGGCCCGGAGAGCCGTCCGCGAGCATCATGAGACCTCGTCATGTGGCCCCCATTACCCCTTTCTGCAAGCCCATCGCACCGCCCTTGCTTCCGCTCCTCCATCCATCGCTCCCATGAGCCCGCTCTCCCCCTCCCCGCTCAAAGCGACCTACGAGGACCAAGGCTATGTGGTTGTCCCCAACCTCATCCCACCCACCCTCCTCCCCGCCCTCAGCGCCGCATGCGACCGCGTGACCGCCAAGACGCGCGCAGGCGTCTGGCCCCACCGACGCACCGTCGGGAAGCAATTCCCCCCGTTCGACGATGCCGAGCACCCCGACGTCTGGGGCGTCCAACACGTGATGCACCCCGCCCTCGGGGAGCCCGTGTTCGCGCGGTGGTACACCTCCGAGGGGATGCGGGCGGCCGCCGCCGCGCTCTTGGGGTGTGGGGAGGGAGAGCTCCAGATGGGTGCGTGGGCCGTTCGATGGTGCGGCGCCGGTGCCGGTGCTGATGCAGACGCACGGCAGAGCTGTTCAATCTGTTGGTGAACCCGTCCCAGCGGGATTTTGCACTTCGATGGCACCGGGACGACGTCCGGGAGACCGCGACGGCCGACGAAGAACGCGTGGCGCTCGCGGCATGGTCCCATGGGGTGCGTATCCCGTGCGTGGCTGTCATCCGCGTACGTCGCTGACCGATCCCGGTGCAGGTACAATGGAACACGTGAGTCCGTGCGCGATGATCCTGCAGACCGGTGCGTTGATCCGCGACAACAGCGCGCTCTATGAAGACGCCTGTCTGTACCTCGTCCCGGGGTCGCACAAGGTCCCTAGGACGGACGCACAGCGGGCGCACTCGACGACGCTCGAGCCACCTCAAGACCCGCTCGCGATGCCGGGTGCCATCAGGCTCGTCCTCCAACGCAAGCTCCTCTCTCTCGTGTGCGTTGACGCGGCGACGCTGACGACCCCGCTTGACAGCCGGCGACACGGTGTTTTACAACTCCAACGTGCTCCACTGCGCGACGTACGACGCCAAACAACACCGCGCGACGCTGCACGGATGCATGGGGGACGTCCGCGGCGGGGCGACGCGCGCGCGGAACGTGCTCCAGCATGGGCTGACGTGGATGCGCGAAGAGCGGTTCCGGGAGACGCTCGATCAGGAGGGTCTGCGGATGCTCGATGCGCTGATCACGATGCAGGACGGCGTGCAAGGGGACGTGGGGTATTCGTTGGTCGGTTAGAAATGATGACTTTGCAGGAAGAGTACTGCATCAAGTCGATACCTGTATCGCGGCGAGTCTGGCAATCATTGAGGAACCTCAATAACTAGCAAGGAGAGGTCGAGCCGTCGCATGCGTGCGTCGTGGGCGGTCAAATCACCAAAATTGCGGCACTGAGTCTGGTTAGAGGGCCTCACGGGAGACTTCAGAAACAACATCCTTGGCTGGATGAGTTTACTAACTGTGATGCTTTCGCAAACTCGTCGAACCAAACGAGCGAGGAAGTAAATCATCGGCCACGGGTCTATACTTCTGTTAGAAAAGGAGCACGGTCACTCTGGGATTGGCCCCAAAGAACCATTTTCAAGTAGACGCGGACAACGTGGTCACCCCACCCGAGCACGGAACACGACGCACCGGGGGCGTAAATCTTGCCAACGGTTACAATTCATACAGCAAGTCTGTAATGAACATTCAAACAAAACAACCAGCGGGACCACCGGAATAAAGTACCGAGGACGCCTCACCTCCATCCCTCTAAGTTGCTGATCCTACACCCGTGTGATGATAACGGAACTTGTACTGGCCGTGACGGCGGTGAGGTCAGAGCCCCCCTGCGCTATGATAGCGAGATTGGCCCCGTCTGGCCCATAGGTCCCACTACCGGGACTAGTACTGGCGGCTGAGGCGCCGTTAAATATCACCGAGCCAAAGTTGGCCAAGGGATATACGTCTCCATTTCTATCCAAAGGATCTGCGACAATCCATTCCGCGTCCGACCCGCAGAGTGCAAAAGTAGAACTGAGCCCAACTTGTTGGTTTTGTCCATTGCTGAGATTACTGATCGCGACGACAGCAGACGTGAACGAATTCAGTGTGATACTGACTTGGATAACGTCCCCCGGAGAGACGGCGACATCTGAATAGGTGTGGGACTGGTCGGGATACCACTCATACCATGCTATAGCAAACTCAATAAACTGGTTGTGGTGCCATGAGAATCTCCTTACCAACGTAAGATGGGGCCCCATTCGCGTCGGTGAATATCTGCACCCCGCTGCAGAGCATCGCAGTTTGGCACGTGTTACCATCGATACCGACCCAGACGGTAGCAGCGGCGTCGGCCGGACCATTGGGAACAGGGACGGTGAATTGGCCTGTGATGTAGTTAAAAGTTCCCTAGCCAGTGACACTGTTAAGGTCAAGTATGAGAATCCATGAGGTAGCAACGCACGCTATCCTTATTCCAGATAGCACCAGACCAGTTGTTGTAGCCATCAGTGCCGTGAAAGGTAGCATTAGTGGGCTGCCTCGCTGGCAGGTTGACATGGTTCCCGGGCCAGTCCTCCGAGTCGTGGCGGCAATCCACTAGAACCGCATAAATGAAGAGGCTAGAAGCGAGTACAGGATGGAGGAGCATTGCATAAAAGAAGCAACAGTGCTATATGAATTGTCCACAGCGGCAGCGGTTTGGAGTTGGGATGGGGACAGTGAGTGTCAGTGAGTGGCCGTGACTGTGGCCACGGTGTATAACTTTATACATTCAAATATTGAGTGGCATTTTGTAGTGCTGAATCTGAATGGAACCATTAGTCTAAGTGATAGGGCTTTTCCGGGTATCCCAGAGTCAAATTGCGACCCCCAAGTGCCACGCAGGGCGAAGGCACTGGCACGAGGTGTGGATACCGTATACGGGTTCAATAAGTCAGTGGGTGCTGCTTCCTTGCCAGTTGAAACGAGAGTTGCGAGTATTTCTGAACCAGAATCAGATGGATGAGTCGACGATCATATCGTGGAAATCTGGGTTCCAACTTGCATGTGGTTCGGCTTCGTTTCCGCAGAGTTTTTCACTGGGGCCAGGAGGGTTCATGTCAATGCCAGTGGGAACGTCGTTGTCAGTAAACTCCATGGATTCACGTTCTTCGCCGAAAATGTCCCGGGGTCCCGCGGGGAGCCACGTACGTGGTTCGTAGGAAGGAAGCGTCAGATGCAAGATTCTTGGTTCATCCGATTTATCGATTCGTAGGGATGGGGCGAATGACACTCCCCGTGGCAAGTCCAGCCGTCACCGTTTGAGTTGGCAATATAATTTGCTGCGGGTTCGTACCGAGACGACACCAGCGATCGAGGGGTGAATCTTTTTCCTATTTGACGAGTGCTACCCTCTAAAATGTCAAGTAAGCGTCGAGACTATGAACAACACGAGAAACAAGGGGTAATTGAAGGTAAGTAGATGGTGCACTGGGGATTATTATTGGACCGGGAAGCATAGCAGGTCGACAAGTTGAAGCATCAAAGAATAGTGTCACGTAGCCTTGACGAACTTCCCCACACGATGCCAAAACAAATGCTCCTCTTCCTCTCCTTCCACGCCTCTCAACTCCTCACTCGCCCATCCGCCCACTTGCTGAATCCAGGTGTGCGTGGGACGATCCAGTCGGCATCCATCAAACACCAACGCCCAAACCGGGGACCAGAACGTTTGCCACCAAGCAATATAAGGACGCGGATTCCGAACGTGCTCAAAGAAGAGTACCTGCCCACCCGGCTTGAGTACCTCCGTTACGAGTGTCTTGATTGTTTGCTCAGGCTCGGGTACGGAACACAACGTCAACACGGACACGAGGGTGTCAACGGGTTGGTAACCGCCCAGACGTGTGAGGATGGTCGTCGTGTCCTCGGCGCCACAAGGGAGGATGATCAACGTGCCGGCTGCTTCGCTGAATCCAGCAGCTTCTGCGATCTGCCGGAGGTCGTTGTGCATAAGCACGTTGGGCTCGAGGGCGACATACTTGGTGACGCGTGTGGTATCGAGGTATTTGGCCGTGTGGCCGTGCCCTGGGTGGGGAAAATGAGCTGAACACGTGGTAGCGGGCATTGGGCGCGTTTGGGGCCTACCTGCACCTAGGTCGAGCACGACACCATAGGCATCTTGGGAGATGAGAGACGTCTTGAGTTGGGCATTGTTCTGGTCGATGCCAGCGCCAAATGCAGTCCACACGTGGGACATCAAGATCCGTGAGATTTCCACTGGCTTGAAGAGGAGGCATGGGGTGGCCCATACGCGTTTCAGGGTAGGCCAGAAGGCGAGGTAGAGCGCGAAACCAAGGTCGCCGAGAAGAGAGAATCTCTTGAGTATGGACATGAGAACGTGGTGGTAAAGAGTGGACCGTTCTTGGCGAGAAGATCGACACATGAACGCACTAAATCGGGAACACTTGGCATCTTTCCTGTGTGCCCACCACGTCGCCACAGGGAGGTCTCAGTATTCGGAGGGTTGGACCAGGAAATGAGATTCATGAACATGGTCGACGATGTGGTAGTGTGTTCCGGGGCCCCGCTCACGCCTGGACCAGCGCCGGCTGCACAGGTTAGTCTAAGCCCGTCGGGCTTGCTGATCCGGGTGCCGGTGAGCTAGCAGCACCACGTCAGCATGGCCCAAAGACGGTAGAACGAGGTAGATTGGATAGTTTGACTGTCCCAGTGATGAGCGGGTCCTCTCGTTGGTCGTCCGTGATGATCACGACGGCGTTCCCACGAGCGGGCCAAGTCCCCTCGTTCCTCGACCACCGCAGCTGGACCGCAGCTGGGTCCGCAGCACACTGGCCAATTTACTTCAACACCACTAAAACACTTTCCAAGCTGGTGACCGGTGAACTTGTGTTTTTGCATCGTTCGTTCGCTTTTTTGGTACGTCGACCGCAGTATTGACTGCGCAGCAGCGTCGTCTCATAGTTGCCAGGATCAATATACCACCGCATTCTATCATACACGCATGTATAGCATAAAGACTTTTCGCTCGAGCGTAGCTGCCTCGTCGAGAACGCTGTTGGCTGCGTTTTCGGCCGCGGTCGGTCGACTCGACAAGTCTCTCTCGCCCGCAAACACGATCGCACGTCTCCAAGCACACGAATTCTCAAAGTCTGATGTCATTTACATTTTCCATATAATTCTCGCCGTATTCTGGCTCACCATCATGGAGGTCCCCTCTTTTCCTACGAAACTCTTGATCCCTATCCTCTACATCGCCGCCCTTCTCATCCCCTTCACTTCCCAGTTCTTCCTCCCGGCAACTCCCGTATTCGCCTGGCTCCTCGCCTTCTACACCAATCGTTTTATACCCTCTAGCTTCCGCCCCGCCGTTCATGTCGTTCTCCTCCCGACCCTCGAGTCTGTCCTCTACGGGGCCAACATATCTGACATCCTCACCCGTTTCACCCACCCCATCTTGGATATCATCGCTTGGCTTCCTTATGGTGTCATTCACTACACCTACCCTCTCGTCTTGTCACTCTTCCTCTGGCTCTTCCGACCCACTCTTGCGCTCAAGACATGGGCCAAGACTTTTGGTTACATGAACCTTACCGCTGTCCTCATCCAGATCCTCATCCCATGCGCCGCCCCTTGGTATGAAGTCATTTACGGCCTCACTCCCGCCACGTACGACGTTCCCGGCTCTGCAGGTGGGCTCGCTCGCATAGACGCTCTTTTCGGCGGCGATGGCTACCAAACCGCCTTCTCTAACTCGCCTCTCGTTTTTGGCGCGTTCCCAAGCCTCCACGCCGGTTGGGCGACCCTCGGCGCACTCTTCATTACTCACTTTTGGGACGGCACTGCCCGGTACGTGTGGATCTACGTCGGTGTGCTCTACTGGAGCACCATGTATCTCACGCACCACTACCTCATCGACGTCGTCGGCGGTGCGTGCCTCGCCACCGCATTCTTTTACCTCTTCATGCCCGACGAGCTGTGCAGACCGAGCGGTGCACATCGCGTACGGTCCAAGTACGAGCAGTACGATCTCGAGGCACGCCGGCCTGCGTTCGGCTCAGACGAGTTTGCGAGCGACACGGCCGAGTCGATAGACCTGTCAGACGAAGGCGAGCTGGAACATATCTTGTATCGCTCGCCGAATCCAAACCACCACGCGCAGGGTCAGGGAGAGTCCATCCGGCAGCAGCACGCGATGAAGAAAATGGGCGGAGGCGGGGCTGGGCGGATGCATAGACATACGGCGAGCATTGCGAGCTTGATTCGGGCGGACGAGCGCACAGAGGGGTGGAGTCCGATTGGAAACAAGGGGTTTGTGTTTCCGCCTGTGAGCCGGTGATGGCCTTAGGACGCCAAAATCCGTTGGAGAGTGGCCGCACGGAGCTAGAGAGCCTCAGGGACGCTCGTGAGCATAGATACGGCGAGGCTTTGGTGTTATTGGTTCGCTATACCCGATCTATTATTAGTCAAGGCAACTTGTGCGATATTTCCCTCCCACTGGCACGGGTGAAGAGCTGGTTCACCTGCAACCTGCCTTGGTTCTGGAGAATTGGTCGAAAACGGGACCCTCCTTCTTTCGTAAGGCAGCCATGCAGACACCGAAGTGCGTTCGTGTGCTGATGACTGGCCACTGGCAGCTGCCCTAGTCGCATGCAACTTGGTACGGCATCGAACTTGAGATAGAAGGGCATGCCAAGTTGGCGTTATGTAATTCGCCACTTCAAGTTTACTCCGAGTCAAGGTTTGCCGCAACAACTTGAAATGAAGGAAGACGATGCACTGCGAATTGCTCTCCAAGGGGCACCAGAATACGTGACTGCTGTCGCCTTGGACAGTACGTGGGCTCTGCTTGTGTTATATGCAGTTAGTCAAAACTCACCTTGTTCGAGATTCATTCCAGAAAGTCCTGAAACATCTGATATCTTCCAACCCCCCCGACTCAAATGATGACCCTCAGAGTGGCAAAAATTCTATATATGCTATGAATGCGTCTACGGTAAAAAAAAAAGAACTTTTGGTGTAGTCTCTCAGACTGATCACTGTACCAGGGCTTCTATGTTTTCGAGGGCATTAGCAATGAGCAGTACAGGGTGATTTATTTCCTCGATTGTGAAAGGGAGGCCCTCCAGATGAAACCGAGGTAAGTAGCTTATTATCGGGTCCCACATGGGACTCATGGCGGCTTACCCACGACAACAGGTTAACCCACATCTCATCGGACGAGATTCTCATTGTACAATGGTCGCGACCCATCCTCGAGTTGCCGCTAACCGACTTTAGGGACAGAATCAGCTCCATAATATACAGCCTCCCATACACCCACAAGCTCCGTGCCTGTTTCCACTCAAATCTTGCCATCCGTTCGCTACATGATGGAGAAGTTGCGACTCCCCATCTCATGCTGCGTCTCAGATCCAAGGGACGCACTTCTCTACAATCCATCCCTATACTGGTTGAGTGCACGTTCTCCCAGAATCGTGATATGCTGTGGAAGAAGATTAGGCAAGAGATTGACGCGCATCCCGAGGTGGTCCTCGTCGTGGTGATCATGGTCACAGAGGCACCGGATTATCATGAGCCTGAAGAGGGGACAAAAGCATGGAACCAGTTTGCGGAAGAGACTCAATGCAGTGAACGGAGTTTTTTCAGCCTCGAGGAGCGCAACGTTGACACTTCTGGCGCTCGATCGATTACGGTCCAAGTTGCTGGGCACGAATGGTGCAACATCGTGTCCGCCGACTATTATGCGTGGGTCAAAGGTGACGACGGTCAAAAGATCAATATCGATCGTGAGCATACAGCGCATGGAGTAAGCCTCCAGTTTTCCTTTTCCTTTATCCTCCTGAATTGTTTCCATGGAAGACTTCACGAGCACGATTAACAAAGGTCTATTCAAAGTTCGGGACTTGATAGTTTCGTTGTCCCAGGAGCTCGACCAACCGCCAACTGGGAGGAGCTGGAGAATGCCAACATCTCTTTTTCTGTGGATTGGCAGTCTGATCAAGATGACTTGAGATTTTCAGCAAGCCTACGAGCGATATCACACATGGTATTTTTCCAGACTCGGTGGACGGAAGCGTCTCCGCCCGACGACGGACCTGAAGGATGACACCAACTCCTAATCAGGTGTTCACAGTCCCGGCCCTGCTAAGTCTAAAGCGAGTGTCGTTAC
>JBBPOC010000883.1:0-12922 GCA_038091235.1 Tylopilus rubrobrunneus | reverse complement strand
CCTTTCTGGCACGACCGACTTCGAGTGTTCTGCGGATGGCAGCACTCCTTTCAGCATCGGCATGGCTCCACACGGTGAGGCAGACACCGTGGTAGGTGATAGTGCCGCTTCCACTAACGGTTGCGGCAGCCTGTTTCTCGTACATGGGAGAGGTTGGGGGAGGGGGCGGAGCGAGTAAGGAGGTGGGACCGAGGTAAGCGGAGGAAGGACGGGCGTTGGCAAAAGGATCGTCTGTGTAGGGGTACGCAAAGGTGGGTGCTGCCGAAGAGCGATCCGCGGTGAGGACGGAGCCTCTGAGGAGGCCAATGTCTGAGGGGGCGGGTGCGAGGGGGGTGGAGGGGGCAGGGAGAGTGAAGGTAAAGGTGTGTATGGTGCTGGCGGGCTGAAGGGTAGAGGCGATGATCTCGACCTCGCGGGTGAAGGAGAGCTAGGGGAGGGGGGTGAGCGAAGACGCGTCGAGCGGGGGGAGACACGAACCTTGAGGGCCTTTGAGAGCATCTTTCCGACCTCTGCCTTTGAGAGCGCGCCTGCACCCTTGAGGACCTCTGTGCCCTCGCCCTTCGCGTTCTTTTTCTTCTTTTTTCCACCGCCGGCGCCTGGAGAGACGGTGCTACCGAGGACCTCTGGTCTCCACCAGCGGGCGACGGCGCCGTCTGAGTGGTGGAGGCCGAGGACGGCGTCGGGGTCGGCGAGGGTCCATGTGTGGGGGCTCTTTGGGAGGCCGGAGACGAGGTAGAGGGAGGTGAGGGGGAGGGTGGGTATGTGCTGGGTGGGGGGGTTTGGGACGGAGCGGGTGGAGATGATGGAGGACCTGTTCGAGGCGGGGATGGGCTCCATGGACTTTGTGTGGGCGATGCCGAGGATGCGCGAGGCCTTGTCGACGTGGCGGGTGAGGGTGGGTTTGTCGACGGTGATGTAGTCGAGTTCGTCTGCGAGCGCGGGCGGTGATTTTGCGGACATCAAGTTGAAAAGAGTGTGGAATTAAAATAAACTAGGACAACCTGCGTTGCTCGTTGACAACTGACACGACCTGCTTTCCATTCCACGTCCGCCCTGGCTCGACCCTGGCGTATCCCCTCACGTGCCCCGGCTCAACACACACGTACCGGTCCCTGTCCACAGTCAGACATCGCCCTGCAACCGACCGTGGACTCACTCACCAGCCCCCCTCTTCCATGTCGCTCATCTTCCGTCCCGCCTCTCCCTGCGGGTTCCACACGACCACGTCCTTGAAGCCCGTCACCTGGATCTCCACGCCCCCGCCCGGCCATGTCACCTCGTACCTGTCCGACGCGTCCTCGTACACCGAGTCCGTATACTTGCGCACGTCCACCCCCGCCCGCGTCTCTATCTTGGCCCTCGTCCGCAGCTCTTCGCTCGCCTCCGTCTTGTCATAGTACCGTTTGTTCTGCAGCGGAAACACGAGCACCTGGTCGGCAGGCGCACGAATGTAGTTGTGAAACAGCGCTTGGAACTCGAGGTCGTCCGGCGGATACACCGTCGACGTAGACGTGTTCGTCACTTGCAGCTCCGTGCTCAGCGCATCCTTGCCAAGCGTCACCACATATCCAAGGTGGAACGCCCGATCATAGACCGCCCTGATGCTTGCCGTCGGTTCCAGCGCTATGTCCCGTTGCTCAGCAACATCCCGGACACGTCACTAGGCTGCTTACTCAGTCGCACAGACACACCCGACCCATCCTCCGTCACGACGCCGTCATACGTCCACACCTGGTTGCGTGCGAAGCCGTGTTGGCTCAGTCGAGTGTGCTCCGCATGGCTAGGCGCTCCAAAGCATGGAAACACGATCGGCACACCCCCTCGCACGGGCTTGCTGCCATCCAGCGCCGCTTTGGACGATACGAACAGCCTCTCCACCGGCTCTGGGTCGCTGACCGTGCCCGTCTTCCATGAGATGACCGTGGCACCGTAGAGCAGTATTTCGGCCGATGAGCCCTAGATAGCACGGATGTATGTCAGATAGAGACCAGAACGAGATCGTCGAGCTGTACGTGCGTTTGGATGTGTGAGGATGAGTCGATCGTCAGTCTGCCTTACTGACATGATAGTATTGGCTGAGGGTTTCTTATGTGGCGTCTCCAAAACAAGCCGCTTCCTCACTACTCGCAACCAACACCATGGACCCCTCGTTCAACCTAGAAGACGTCAGGACGTCCTTGCTTTCTGGTTACTCGTTCACTCATCCCATCCCAGATCGCTCCGATTGCCGTCCTCATGGACGAGCTTCGCTCCGAAGACGTCCAACTCAGACTCAACGCCATTCACAGCATACCCACCATAGCTCTCGCACTAGGCCCAGATCGCGCCCGCGACGAACTCGTCCCTTTCCTCCAGGACTCTGTCGACGACGAGGACGAAGTACTCCTCGCTTTGGCAGAGGAGCTTGGTCGAAATTTTGAGGAATACATCGGTGGTTCCCAGTATGCTCACGTTTTGCTCGGTCCGTTAGAGAACCTTTCTGCCGTAGAAGAGACTTTGGTTAGAGACAAGGTATCGTCCCGTTTCGCCCGTTTCTTATTCTCCCATTTCATCCTCTCTTTCCAAGGCCGCGGAATCCATCTCGAAAATAGCTGCCCTTCTCTCATCAGCCCAGATAGAAGAATACTACATTCCCCTCTTAAAACGCCTGTCTCAGGGCGAATGGTTCACCTCGCGAACTTCCTCTGCCGCTCTCTATTCCCCCGTCTATTCCAAAGTCTCTCCTACCATCCAGGACGAGCTGAGAAAAGCCTTTGCCGCCCTTGGAGCCGACGACACACCAATGGTCCGACGTGCTGCAGCGCGATGGCTCGGCGTACGTGTCACACTCTTTTGGCCCATTTCCTCCGCTCATCACCGTATCCATAGCCTTTTCTCAAGAACCTTTCCAAGCATCATGTGCTCTCCGATGGTCTGCCAATTTACCGCAGACTTCAGTCAGACGACCAGGATTCCGTGCGCCTATTGACTGTCGAAGATCTCATCGTCATCGCCCAACAACTCACGCCGTCCGAAGTCAAGGAACAACTCTTGAAGCAAATAAGACATAGCGTCGCCGATAAGAGCTGGAGAGTACGGTACATGGCCGCTACGCACTTCAACGAGGTGCGTCACACTCAGATTCCATTCGTGACAAATACTGATCAGCCATCTGTCTCAGCTTGCTGAAGCGGTTGGCGTGGAGTTGGTCAGAGAGGAGTTGATCGGGCAGTATGTGCAGCTCTTGAAAGACAACGAGGCAGAAGTGCGTACCGCCGCTGCTGGTCAGATTCCGGGTACCGTTGCACTTTTTGTCTTTGCCCCTACCATCAGTGTTGATCTCGTTCGGTTCCCAGGATTTTCTAAACTTATCGAAAGAGAAGTCATCTTGGCACGCATTGTACCCTGTGTCCGTGATTTGTCGCACGATACATCGCAACATGTCAGAGCTGCTCTCGCAAACCAGATCAGCGGACTGGCTCCACTTCTCGGTCGGGAAGCTACAGTCGAACACTTGCTTCCCTTGTTCCTTCACCTGTTAAAGGACGAGTTCCCAGAAGTTCGCTTGAACGTGATCAGCAAACTCGAAACGGTCAACGGTGGTACGAAGATTTTCACATCACATACGGACATTCCAACCTGATCCACCCTTCTTTGTAGTTATCGACATCGAGCTCCTGTCGGATAGTCTTCTACCTGCCATCATCGAACTCGCAGAAGACAAGTCGTGGCGTGTTCGGCAAGCCATCATCGAGTACATCCCCCTCCTTGCAACGCAACTTGGGAAACCGTTTTTCGACGAACAACTGGGGAACTTGTGCATGTCCTGGTTGGGGGACACCGTATTTAGCATACGTGAAGCCGCGACGACAAACCTCAAGAAACTGACCGAAGTTTTCGGCGTCGAGTGGGCCAAGGTCGCCATCGTTCCCAAAGTCGTTGGCATGGGCCAACACCCCAACTACCTGTACCGAATGACCACCGTACAAGCTATTACGGTTTGTTCGCGTCCATGGAAGTCCCACCTTTCGCTGACGACGATCTTCCAGACTATCTCACCCTCTTTGACTTTGCCCATCATCCAAACGGAAATCGTAACACCGCTATTACAACTCGCTGTTGACCCTATCCCCAACATCCGATTCAACGTTGCTAGAGCTTTGGAGGTTTTGGCGGCCTCGTTCGGGAACACCCCGGAAGGTAAAGAATTCGTGAAACAAAAGGTTATTCCTGTTTTGGAGCAGCAGAAGAATGATGGTGACGCGGATGTTCGGTACTTTTCTACACGTGCACTGCAAAAGGCGCTGGCAGTGCCAGAATAGTCTGGTGAGCACATACCTACATCGTTCCTGAAAATTTTCCCTGCTCACCTTTACGTGTAGGATGACTCGGAGTAATTGGTGAAATAAGCGTAATACCCATCCTAGTCGGTCCTTGGACAATCAACCAAAGAGTAAAGAGTACTGTACTTCCCCTGCAATCTGATGAATTTCAATCGTGCGACCACTGATGATTGTCTATGTGGACCTTCCTAGTTGAGTTGGGTGGACCTGTGGTTCAAGGTATAAACTTAGTGCTATGCGTGACTAATTTGGAGCACAATGACTACGAGCCATAGTCCACCATAAATATGAAGCACAACACAAGTGAGTGGGAATATATAACAGAGCACACTCTGTCTGTCCACTTGCTGTCCTTTCCCTGCCCACAATCTTTCTGGTCCCTCCGTACCCTCATTTTATCATGTCCAAGGGATTCTCTCTCGTTTGGTTCCTCTGGGCGCTTCTTTCATTTCCTTTTGCAAATGGCGCATTCATACCGAGCAATGCCGGACATTGCTCTATGCATGCATTCTGGTACGAGCCGATTCAGGAGTGCGTACCGCTCGGCAAACGGTCCTCCGAGGGCGTCCCTCCGTACGATGTTCTCTTTTCTCGCGGGTGGACAACAGGCTGATGGCGACCACGCTAGCGACGGCATCGCCTGTCCCGTGCAAGGCGATTGGTATTGGTCGAGCCGTACGCATCGTATCCTTGTGTGAAGCGGCGCATGCTCACTCCCTGCACAGAGCGATCCGTGTGTCTGCCCGCTACGCCAATGTCAGATGCTTCCACTCCGAATCCGGTGTCGTGTCCCGCGTACTATGCGTGGGACGCGGCGACGAGCAGATGCGCGCATGCTCCACGCTCCACCGTCTGTGGTGCCACCGAATTTTGGTAAGCGTGATCCACGAAGCAGTGCGCGGTGTCTCAATGTCGACCCGCCACAGGTTCCCCGCGCGAGCGACCTGCCTTGCCCGCCGCGGCGCAACGCCTCCCAGCTCTACACGGTGCCCATCGGGGTGGTACTGGAGCACCAAGCTGGCGAGTTGTGCGCCTGCGCACCCGGAGGCGCTCGCGTCGGCTCCGACATGTGCGATGGGCTCTGTCTGGTCGCCATCAGCACTGACATGTCAGCGGGCAACGTCACCGTCGCGGCGCGCCCCGTCTGGGACGCCTTCGCATCGGCATCGGCCGTCTCCGTCCTCACGCCCATCTTCGCGTCCGCAGAGTATCCAGTCGCGGAGCGTCAGCCTGTGTCCAATGGGACTCGATGCATGCCCGATCCTGAAAGCCGGGGATTTGAGCGACTATGAATGCATCGATCCGAAATACGATCTGGAGCATTGTGGTGGATGTTCCATGGACGGTCGGGGAGAAGACTGCACCGCAATTCGAGGGGTCTGGAACGTCGAATGCATCCAAGCGCGCTGCAACGGTTCGTACATCTTCGCCAAGTCCGTAGGATATATTTCCTGACAACCATGCAGTGTTGACATGTGCGGCTGGGTATGTTCCAAGCACCGATCGAAGGACCTGCAACAAATTGTAGCCTGTGACTTGGTACTTATCCCTCGTTCGGGTCCGTCTGCTTGAGGAACTCGACATCTAGACAACCCATAAATAGCCTAAAGGGCCCACCTGCGTGCTTTCTCCGGCATCTATATGCGCTTGCATGGATTACCTGCTTCTGACAGACACTGTGTCCTGCTCTGCTTTCAAACTTGTTGTTGTCTGACTTCCGGACCTTATTGTTCCTGTAACTTATTAGGCTGCGCCAAGTTCATTACATTTACCTATACATAATTTGATGCATATTCTCGTGGTTGCTTCGCGAGATCAAACGACGACACAATGTGTATATAACGCCGTCCAAATGCAGCGGCTAGCGATTGGGCCTTACTCTTCATCCACCCACTGGTCAGCAAGGTCTCCGATCTTCGGAAGATGGTAGCGCTCGAGGTCGCCCCTAGAAGCACCCAAGAAGGCCTGTGTTCTGAGCCGTGTCAGATGGTGAGCGAGACTTGCATGTCCACGACCAAAGGATCCTTACGCCATTGCAAATCCGGAGACAAAGAGGACCAAACCCAGAAAAGAAGCCATCCACGACGGAAACTGCAGTATCTTGGCAAAGATGTATGCGGCAACGAGAGGCGTCATCATAAGCGCCGACTGGTATCCTGCTCGCGGTCATATTCCGAGGACATCAAAACAATGACAGCATCCGCTGACCATGAAAACGAACGTAGTCGTTGTGCACTTCTAAGATGAGCAAGGTGAGAGCTGAACACGGAGATGAGGTGCGAGCACGCGCGGAGGGGAGGAGCGCGTCAAACCTGATATCGGGCCTAATAGGTAGGCAAAGGCGGCCAGAAGGTCGACGCGGAAACCGTAGGTCGTTTCCCATTCATTTGGCTGGCCGCGCTCTATGTCCGAGCTCGCAGCAGCGGCAGTAGGGGCGATGGTGGACGACGGCAGGCCACCCGATTGATAAGACGCGGTGCTGTGCGGGAACCAGATTCTCGAATGGGAGGCAGGCCCTGAGGAAAGGCGAGAGCGATCGTCTGGAGGTGGAGTCTGTCCTTCTAGTGAGACATCGTTTAAGGATTAATGCGAGATCTTACATAGGGGGCAAACGAGCTGGCTGGGTTGAAGGACATCTCGTGCAGGCTCATTCGGACTTGGACCGAAGTTACCGGTATGTGTGGCTGTGCACGGGGAATGCCGGACGGACTCTGATTCTGCTGCTCATCGACGCTGCCTCAAAGTACTCGTCAAGACATCGGGCAAGAAAACGTCGCAAGTCGCTCATATCGACCATCCTAATCATGGTGAGTGTCCGTCTTGGAACGCCTCACGTCCAACCAGCCACTGTTTCACGCCATATGACGGCCGGAAACCGTCGGATGGCCTTGTGGGAGTCTGGATGTGCTTCAGTTTTGCTGACACGCCTTGCAGGCTGATAATTCGGCACCCATTACTCTGCGCACGCGCAAATTCATCACCAACCGCCTCCTCTCCCGCCGCCAATTCGTCCTCGATGTCCTCCACCCGTCCCGCCCCAACGTCTCCAAACCCGATCTCCAAGAGAAGCTCGCGACCTTGTACAAGACTGACAAGGACCGCGTCGTTCTCTTTGGTTTCCGCACACAATTCGGTGGTGGAAAGAGCTCCGGGTTTGCTCTCATCTACGATGATGAGGCTTCGCAAAAGAAGTTTGAGCCAAAATATCGTTTGATCAGGGTTCGTTCATCGCCCTCCCCCGCGTGTCGTTTGCGATCCTCATCTTCTGTATTCAGAGTGGTCTTACGCCCAAGGTCGACAGACCTTCTCGTAAACTACGGCACGAAAGGAAAAACCGCGCGAAAAAGGTTGGTCGCACTTATAGATTATTCGATCCCATTCGCTCACCTACTTGCTCGACAGTTTCGGGGAACCAAGAAGACCAAGGCTGCAGAGCCACCAAAGAAGGGAAAGTAGAGGCTTTATGTCGACATTGGGCTTTCGATTTCCTTTCCCACATAATCACTTATCATCCATCAGCCTCCCGAGCTACCATGGCGAAGTTGTACATGTCGCATATGTCGTTGTATCGTCTGCACACCCATGGATCATATGCACATGCAAAAAGCCTGAAAAAGTTTCCATTAGTGTGTCAGTTCTAAGTGTATTACAACATCGGTTGGATATGATGGGTATCATGTGCTGAGCGTGTCCGGGAGAGCAAGCGATAACACTCTAAAAGCCCAGCTTCTTGTGTATGATGTCTGGATCTTCTTGGTATTCCTCTGCCGAGACCCACATCTGTGAAGAGAACGTCAGCTATGCCGTGATCAAGACTAGAATGTAAAGGCCAGACCTTCTTAAAAGTGCCCAGGCCTGCAAGTATAGAACCACCTATCCAAGTGGAATATTTTCGTTCTGGTGGTGCGTAGATTTTAATCTTGACGTCCTTCAGAGCCAACTTTTTGACTTCATTGAGGAGCCGATCGCCAAAGCCTACAGCAGACGGAAGAGCGTCTTTAGAAGTTACATTCAGTGTGACGAATGTCGATAGTTTACCTTTACATAATGTGCTACCCCCGCTTAGGACGATGTTCGAAAAGAGACTCTTGCGCAGATCCAGATCGACTCTGTTGATTGAATCTACCACGACCTGGTGGACGCCGGCATATTCTTGACCGATGAGCTCAGGGTTGAACAGGATCTCTGGAGCTCTAAATCGTTCGGAGCCAAGCTAGAGGATCTTCAAGCTGACGTCGCCGAATATTCTGTCCACGCTCACCTGAACTACCTTTCCGTCAGGCAACCGGAATTCCTCTGGACGTCCGAGAGTGTCCTTTTCTTCTTTAGACGGGTTCAATGCTATATAACAGCACTTTTCTTTGATTATCCGCACGACTTCCCGCTCGGCTGTAGTGTGTAGATGGTGACCGGACTTTCTTAGAAGCAACTGCAGGTGGTCGGTGACATCTCTGGGAGCTGGTTCATACCCATAGCTGCAAGACGACGTTCAACTGCACGCACCTCCCCGCGATGTCCACTCTACGGATTGCATGAGGCATCGAAAAACCCTCGAATACAGGCACGGCGTGTGTGACACCATCACCAGAGTCGAGTACGATGCCTGTCGTTCGCCCAGAAGAATATCTTCACCCGAGTCAGTGGCAAGTGAATGTCTCGAACGATGAACTTACAGTGACAAAACAGCCTGCACCGAAAGAAACAGTGCAGGGACATTGAATGTATCAAAGAAGATCTGTGCAGCAACGTCACGATTGCTGCGGGGATTCAGTGGGGCTTCAGTCAGAAGCACGGGATGCTACGCGGCAAGCGTTTGAGACGTAGTGTTGGCAGTAGTGGGGGACATCTCACCTCTTCGCTGAGCGTGCCAAGCTCCTCAGCGTATATCCAGCTCCATATGCGTTCCATGTCGTCCCAGTCGGTAACGATCCCGTGCTCCATGGGGTACTTGATTTTCAAAAGGCCACGGAACTCTTGCGCTTTCCGCCCGATGAAGACGTCTCCTTCGAGTGCACCGGCCATGACGCGGACATGCTTTGGCCGTCCGACGCTGCAGCCAAGTGTGAGTGGAGTGGAGGGGCACGCAGATGGGCTGGCCACGTACAAGGAAGGAAAAAAACATTTTGGGTGGTCCTGACCAGCAAAGCCAGCCTTGATAGTGCCTGAGCCCTGAGAGGAGCGAGGTGAACACACGAACGCGACGGTCAGCAAGTGGGGCAAACATTATCGATCACGACTGGCTGGTTCGTCAGGACGTCCTCATACTCGGCCATCTCTTGCGAACGTGGGCGTGTTAGAATCGAGTAATGACTCGGAGAGGGGTTGTTGTGGAACTTGGCGTTGTCTTGTGATGATCAACACGTCTCAGAAAGCGCATGACGCAGCCACAACACCGTGACCAAACCAAATGCTCCCTCATGCCGCGACAACGTCGTAGTACCGTTGTCCTTCTTCTGCTCTCGCTCTTCGCGTTTCACGTCGTACGTAGCAATGCTGTGTCCTGTTCGGCGGACAACTAGAGCCTTTTGATCACCAGATACCAGTACAAGCCATCATACCTAAATGGGAGGTCACCAACTTTTGCAAATGTGAGTCCCATCATTCGCCGTCGTTCACAGACCGTCAAACAGGGAGCCCGCAGGCATCTGCTTCCAATCCAATTATTCCATTCTGGAAATGGACGCTCCAGACGACCCGTCCAAACCGTGTCTCTCCTGTACCAAACAGTGGTGTCTGGACCAGCAGCTCACCATCTGTCACGGGGCTTCTCTCGGCGACACAGATCCTGACACGGCCACAGGCAAGGAAGGTGATGTCGAAGCGAGATGTTTCCGTCAGCCTCGATGTTTTGGCGTTTGTGACGATGGCTCATATCTGACTTAGAGCGCGATTCACCCAGGGACCAGCTTGTCGTCACCCTGTTTCTTCTGACTGTTTTCGGCTTGCTGTTGGGTGCCGGGATCAAGAACCGCATGCTCAAGGCAGGGATGGACCCCAATATACCGTGGCTAATGGGCAGGCGGTGGTGGGAGGTGTGACCAATCTCCCCGTCGAGTCAAATTAATCGCTCAGCCTTTGCTAGGAGTGGATGCCTCATCGCCACTTGGAAGAGCACCACCTCCGCGAACGCAGTGCTCTCCCTCGGGACGATAGAGGAGAGTACGGAGAGGTTTCCGGGACGTTGCCTACGTAGAGATAGACACGTTACTTATCTGACCATGCGGCGAGGAATAAACGAGGTATAAACGCAGCAAGATGCGTGAGACTCCGCACCGGCTTTCAGGTTCTGTTTGGTCGCTCACTACGTCGTTCGATGGGTTCGCTCTGTTCGAGACCCGGCACTCATTCGGGCAGTCACCAGGTGCTCGGTGGAGGTGGTCCGTCATCCTCCAACGCGCGCAATTATCAAAGTACCACCGATGCCCGTGCCGCAGCTGCAGCAGCGGCGGAGAGGAGACTGAAATCGGTAAGGACTCCTTGATGCGGTGCGCCGTTCTGGGGACGATTCACCAGGTCTCTGCCTCTGGAACGTTAGGAACAAGCACGCGGAACTCATGCGTCGAATCCGAACCGGGGTCGTCTCGCGGCCCAGCTCGAAGCATCGAAGTCGGCTAAACCTGTGCCTGCATCGAGGCAAGAAGAGCCACTTGTGGTGAGTGGGAATCTGAATCGACTACCTCCATGCCTCTTTTCATCAATTTCATCGCAGTGGGACTGAAAATTGAATGAAATATGTGTCGATTTAAGCCCCAATTGTGAGTTTGACATGTGGACGGATGCGTTAGAGCGCTCTTCATCCCTGGCCATCAGGTTTTCTCGTGCTTCATCGAATATGATCGCCGTGGCCGTCTTTCAATATTTATCGGAACCGGCACCATCAGCGGGCACGAATCCATTTCACACCAAGCTGGATTGATTGATTCGCCCCTCGGGGTTATCTGGCCTTGGCCTTTTCAGTCGAGCTGACCGCCGATGAACCGCACGAGGCTGTAACACGTTTATTTAATATGTCACTTGGACATCGAATGCCATGTTCACTATTCCCATGATCGAGATTAGTACCCGCCTTCAAAAATGTTCACTGACCTGAGGGATGTGCTGTCTGGGACAATTCCGAGGAGTGGGATTAGCCAGCAGAGCCACGTGGACCGGTTGAACATGGTGACCCATCATCATGCACACACCGCCGACCGTTGGAGGAGAATCCTTTGGGAGAGATGTCCATACCCAGATAATTTCATACCACCAGACTCTTTCCTGTCCGCGCTGCGGCGAAACCGTCAGCCATCTCCTACCAGTTGGCACAACGTTGACCGCTGACCATGTAGTCTAGCCAACTTCACACCATACACCTATTGGCCGTTGGTTTTCATCTGCTGCGCGATCACACAGCATGTTGCCATGGTCTTCGTCTTCCTTGCGATCTTCGTGAGACTCAAGGAACGCTCAATCGATGCCCGTGTCTTGCTGTGGGTGTCGGTGACTTGTTCCGTGCTTGGATATGGCATATGGGAGATCCTCCATAGTTCTCATATGCCGCCAAACCGTCTGTCATACATCATTCATTCTGGCTTCTCGCTGAAACCCTCTCCCAGGATCCAAGGCGTTCAAGTCATCAATATTAGTCCTCCTTGCTCTCATGGGTCTCGCCCCCGTTCTGAGAACTTTGACGGCTGCAACTTCATCGGACTCTATATGGGCATTGTCGGCATGCCTCTTTCTTCTCAACACAGTTCTGGCCGATTATGGTTGCACGAGACCCGGATCATTCACTCAGGAAAGGTCTGCAGGAGCTACTTTGTGACGTTGGCTCAATCCCTCACAGCCAACAGGCTCACGTCCGTCTTGTCCATGAACGCGGCGATCTCGTCGTCCGTTGTTCTTGCCTCGCGTCTGCCTGACGACCTGTCCGTATTCTCACTTGTTCTCTTTGCCGTGCAGCTGTTTGCCCTGTTTCCGCTGCTGCGTCATCGCTTTTGGGTAACCCGTTCCGCTCCTCTTGTCACTGCGACGAACCGGTGACGTTGCACGCACTCACAGGGCATTTCCAAGGGGCTCCAAGCGTTGGTGACGCTAGCGATCGTTGGACTGTCACTCATCCTCGTCACACCCTTGTCAACGTCCGTGGCCACGATGATGACAGGAATTTATATCACAGTAACGTTTATTGCCCCAGGGGTGCTTGTCTGGGCGCAAAAATACAAAAAGCATGTTCTCTCAACAGTCTCACGTGTTTCATCATTGACACTCGTACTACTCTAGTGAAATCAGAGGGCCGTGGGATGTCGCCGTTCCGAGAGTGAATTGGACGTAGCCGCGGTGTGCCCGTGGTCAGCGCACCGATGGGAATATGTAGGATCGTCATCGCCTTCCAACAATGGGTAGCTTCTCTATCAATGACACGCTCTGCGTGCTAAATTTCCGCCCACGTACCTTGTCCGCGGCTATGAATCAGATGTGCAGTCCTGGAAGGTGTCTTCCTGGCCGCCGATACATGCTTGGCTGGTAATCAGAGCAGGTCGTCCCGTATTCCACGAGGGAGTTCACAGTGATTGCTGTGGATTGAAGGTATCATATTACATGCAACACTATATGTGACA
>JBBPOC010000882.1:0-12939 GCA_038091235.1 Tylopilus rubrobrunneus | reverse complement strand
AGGAAAACATTCGATCAATCGTCGGGTTAATGGAGCGGCTCGAGATCGACTGACCTCATGATAGCCTTGAATTTCCCCTTTCTTCTCCTGGAGGCCGATACTTGCGTCATTGAGAAGGCCAACGAGGCTCTGCAGAAAGTCTGTGGCATCGTCAGCATGACTCCTAGTTGAAGCGCAAGGGAAGCCCTCCAACCTTCGATAATGGTGCGAGCATGACCAGCAACCTCACGAGACGACCACAGAAGATCTTTATATGTCTGTAACTCGCCGTTATGAAAGCCAATATTGGTGTCGTGTGTGCGACTACCTCGCAATACCTATCCCATTCTTCTTTGACGTGCAAGATTTTTCCCCGATGGTCTTCCGTGGATGCCTCTGTGTGGGCTTTGACGAGCCCACAGTGCACGTGAGTGGAACACAGTTCAATGGACAACGCAGAATCCCCAAGGTCGTCAATGGCTTCCTCGAATGCAGGGACCTGAGATTCAGAGGGGCCAGAGTATGCAGGACGCTGGTGAGACAGCTGCGAACACATGGATTCCAGCATCACTCACTTTCTAGATGAGGCGACAAGCAGGACACTGCATCAGCAAATACAGGGGTCACTGTCCAGCACTGGACAGTGCTGGACAGTATCATAGTGTTCCTAGTGAGGGTCCATCTGGACAGCGCTATGACAGCACATTCCCAGTACTTGCATAGCATTGGTGAAAATCATAGCTTGTCCTAGATTCCATCAGAGTCATATCATAAGAGAGTTTATTGAAAGGCTGTCAAACCATTGGATAATTATGAGAGTAAGTGACACATATAAGAGCCTATGCAATAATTCAAAATGTGAAAGCATTTCAAAGTATGGGTGAGACTTGGACACTTAGTTGTATTGATGAGACCTATGCAACAATGTACAAGCATTTCAAAGTATGACTGTATGGGTGAGACTCAGACACTCAGTTGTATTGATGAGACCTATGCAACAATGTACAAGCATTTCAAAGTATGACTGTATGGGTGAGACTCAGACTCAGACTGTATTGATGAGAAGTGTAGGTGGGATTGTCAATGTCACTATATGCCATCTAGTATCCATGGTTGGTTTCCAATAGCATTCCAAGGCCTAACAAAATGTATAAAAGGATTGTGCAAACCTATCTAATCAAGCACTACACCATACTCATCCCCACTTACATCCTCATTGGACTCATCATTCTGTCCACCCACACTGTTGACATTAGCCCCAGGTTGCAAGCAATGTTATGAAGACTCACATTCCAGTTCGAGCAATCTCACAGCACATGTCATTCAGCTTGTAGCCATGTAAGTCATGCTTCTCAAGTTCCTCGACAAGGCTGCAGAACTTGAGCCATTTGGCACGATAAAGATCACCTGAAAAATTTGGGAATTTCGCCCTGCCATAGGTCTTGTAACCATCGAGAATGCACCTGATCTATTGGAAAGTTAGTATAGATCCAAATGCAGTGACTTCGGACGAACGGCAGTGACGGCGAGACATAAAGTCCCATTCGGGACACGCTTGCCGAACTCACCAGGACGACAATTACCAATACGGTTGTCGCGGCCGTATAAGAAGACATGTAAGAGGTCACGGATCGCCGGGTGGCCGAAGTTGTTCGTATGACCCTGCCGAGGTAAGATAAAGGTCGCTGGCCAGGATACAGATGACGTACCTCAGCATCTTTGCCGCCGTGAGCAAATGCGGACTTCGTGATTAAGTTGCCGGTAGCGGTCTTAATGTGTTCGCGAATGGCTGCCGTGGACAGGTTGCTGCCTCGGGGGGGAAAGAGGTCGTAATGTGCTTTGACTGCAAGTTTCGCCGCCTTCTTGATCTCACCACGCCACGAAGCAATGTCATCGAACAGCTATAAACAATACAATTAGCATCAACGGCACGAAGATATCATCAGACCTACGAGTGAAAGCATAGCACGTTGATACCTAGGAAAGAAACCTTTCTCGACTGTCCGTTCTTCCTCCTTCCACCTCGCGATAGTCATGTTCATATGGTCCGTGATAAATCCGTTCATTGCCGCTCGCCTGTTTCGAGGCCAGGGATCCCGGATTGCGACGTGGGTGCGTGTTTCTATTTTGCAATCTTCCAGAAAGTCTCTCCATTTCGGGGGATAAAAACCGAGTTGGGTGGGGTCGGTGCACTCATCCTTCTTTGGCGTCTTCGAGTATCGCTGGCTACGAGGCCTGCGGTCGTCGTCGTCGTCGTCGTCGTCAGTGATAGCCGAACCGCGCTTGTCGGCGCGCTGTTGTAACGCCGCTAGGTCGGCAGGGCGAGGTGGACGAGGTTGCTTATTCCTAGCGTGGTGGTCGTCGAGAACATTGGTATCCTAACGGTAGAGTTAGTACTAGTCAAGGTTGATCGCTATGCTTACTTCGTCTTGCTCGTGCCATTCGTCGGCATGACTAGGCTCGACTAAGCCCTGTGAAAGTAGGTCAGTTCGAGGTGAGTGTATCGCGAGCGCGTACCATGTCCGCATCACTCGATTCCTCCAGCCCGAAGTCCGGAGCATCTATCGCCACACTGCTCTGGATTCCTTCGTCTTCCCCTCCATCACTGCCGTCCTCCCTCATATCTGAACCCGAGCGGTTGGTTGAGTCCGAACCTGAGCCATCCGGATCACCATCCTTGCGCTCGTCACATGCTTTGAGCGAATCCTTCTGATGAGACTTGAGGTAAGCGGCACGTGCGTCTGCGATAATCTTGCGGCCATTGGCAAGCATGCTCCGCCTTGGGGGTGATGGCTGTGGCCTAGCCTTAGGGGGCGTGAGGGAGATGTTGAGGGTGCGTTAAGAATACTTGCCGTTTGGCGCCCGCGACGGGGACTTTCAGGTGCTAACGGGTTGCGGGCTTCACCGGCAGACGCGAAGGGATCTACCTTTTGGTCCCGAGGGCGATCAACAGCGGCTCCAACCCTTCTGAGCTGTTCCACAGCGCCTCCAGTGCCCTTGGTTGCCCGATGACTTCGACGAACAGGACTTGCGGCCTTCGGCTTCTTGGATGTAGCAGTCCCAGATCCATCGACGGAACCCCGTCGTTTGTGCGACCTCGAGGATGCCATGGCGGCTCGTGGAAGAACCTGGGACGACGGGTTTGTTTTTATGCGAGACGGAGTCGGAGTGCGTACAAAATACGTCAATCGGCTAGCAACAAAGTGCCAGCCCGGCAACTGCCTTGGACCACGGTGCATGTGAGAGCGGAACAAAGGACTTTGAGCTCCCGCGTGGCCTCGTGTCCGTTGTTACCGAAAGGAAGCGTAACATCTCAGTTAAGTGGCAGCTCCTGACGTAACGCGAATAGTACAGTACATACAATGAAAATATATTGACATGCGCAAGTAAAAGAGAACGAATGGACGCGGGTGAAAGATCTAGTACTAGGCGGGTGGTAGCTTGTGGGACTCGGAGGCTAACCAGATGGTGCCGATCGATCCGAAGCTGTTGTTGCGCCTCCTCTTTGCCAGTAACCTGGGTGAAGATGAAGGTGATGGTGGTGGCCGCTTCGTCCGAGAGGCGTCGTATGGAGCGGCAGGGGGAGGTGACGTGGGGAAGGGAAGGTTACCCGCAGTATCAGGCGGACCAGCCGGGGAAAGTGAAATAGGCAATGGGGAGTTGCCCGCGTTGTTACTGGCGGCGCAAGGTAGATCGGCAGGTGGAGGCGACTCGGATACGGGTGGGCCTTGAGGGTTGCTTGCGACATGGGGTGGGCCAACAAGGGAAAGGGAATCGTCAGCGGGGGGTGCTCCAAGAGCGTCTAAGTGTTTCTGAAGCAATGCTATAATGGTTCTGTGAGTGAGCGGCTCGGAGATCTTATGCTCTGGCCGACGTCGGTGTGGAGATCGGCGCATGTCCTCGTTTCTGATGTAGTCCCCCCACTTTTCAGCCAAGTCCTTCAAGTTTTCGAAATAAGGCGTGAACTGTTTGTCGATTACTGCGTTGGGAGCATAGAGGAAGGAGTCCTTGGAATTTATTGCGTTCGAGAGGCCGTCAGGAGCTAGTGCTCCTTCCCCCCAAGCATTGACGATGTAGCCATTCTTTCCCTTCGCTGGGGGCGCCGCAGATTCACCGGGGCCAGCGAACGTAACGCAGATCCAAATGAAGACGTAAAAGAAGGATTCCAGGTCATCCGCGACTTCATGTCGTACCTGGAGCTCTCCTTCGTCGACCTTTCGCAGGATCGACAACGATACAAATGGCAGCGTGCCCTGTCGAACAAAGTATGTAAGTACCTAGGATCAACGAAGCAAGTCCGCGCGCATTACCGTTCCATGAGGGTATTGGACCGTCTGATTGACCTTCACCGCATAATCGAAATCGACAAGGACGAGTTTTCGAATCTCGTCGGGGCCGGATACGAACACCATATTGTTAGGACTCACGTCTCTGTGTAGAAGACCCTTCTCGACGATGAGTCTTTCGTGGCCTGACAATCCGTTAGTGCGAGAATCATGGCATCGGCCGGAAAACCTACTTTGCAGCCCTTGTATCAATCCTGAAAGGAATTCCTGCTGCGACTTGAATGTCAAGAATGGGCTGCCCACCGGCTTCATCAGCAGACGACGGTGAGTGCGATGCACGAATTTTGAGCCTTTCGGAGGGGTCCACCCCTCAGGTCTGTAGCGCATGGTATCATCGACTTGCTCGCCGTCGTGGACGGTCCAGGCTTTGACAAGGGATGGTACACCTTCCAGGCCGTCGATTTCCTCAAGAATGGAAGATTCGTGGTTGACTAATGCCGTCTCAACCCAGCAGTCTTTCAAAATGAGATCGTATTCGTCCATGATGCCATTCTGGCGAATCGGAGCTCCACGTCGCCGAACGTGGTAGCAAACGGTCCCGCGTCCGACTAACCCATTGCTTGACCACAGTATAGAGATAATGTCGTATTTGACTCCGTCAACAGTGACGGTACCGATGAAAGGGGGACGCAAAGGTTTGGGAAGGGAAGGATAAAACTGTAGATGAATCGTTGGATCGAACCCGAGGACACGTCTATCTCCGTGTGTGAAGGCGTAGATAATTCGGCAGGCTTCTTTGACTTGGCGATGCCAGTTGATTGGAGCGGATATCTGGGCGCCAGAGCGATCGAAGTAGTGGACACGTAGTTCGCAAGCAGCGAATGAGAGAGCGATGATGTGACGGCGCCATGGCTGACAGGATAGTAGGATATAAGCTTTTGTGTTGAGGCTCTTCACAAGCGTCTTGTTGTCTTGAAATTTACTTAACGTCATTTCGCCGATAGCCTTCGGGCTTCTCCAGGTGACGGAGTCATAACTGTCTTCAAGGCTAGCGCCGTCGAGGAGAAGAAGGTCGGGTTTTCGGGACCAGCGGGACTCACCGTCCTCGTGTGCTAGTTCCTTGGTGGAAAACGTGCCGTACCACCAACGGCGAACACGGGAGGCCTTGGCTTGGTCAGGATCGCACAGCACCATCGCTGCAGAGAGCGCGTTCATGAAAGCGGCGCGACGACTCTCCATTGTATGCACCTTCGCCGTCTTTTTACCTTTGTTGCCCTGGAAGTAATCCTGATCCTGTGACGAATCTCCATCATAGGCTGCGCCTTTGCGAGGCTCGTCTAGAGAGCCTAAATCCGTCGTCTCCATTTCTTCAATCTCGGTTTCGACATGTTCAGACGAGGCACTTGGGCTTTGCGATGCGGTTGTGTGCGGGGGCTGATATGCGCCACTGGAGTGTGTGGGGGGGATTGCGGCAAAATTCTCCGGGTTTGGCGCCGGGCCATGTATGAGAGGGTCTGAGTCGGCATTGTTGCTGACGTCGAGCAGGGTAGGTAACTTCGGGTGAGCAAAGTGGTCATCGATGACTTTTTCAACCTTTTCGATGAAATCTTCGTTTACTAATGCCGCCCCACATGTCTCGAGGTTCCATTCTCTTTTGGGGATATCGTAAAGAACTTCTTCGGGGTTGTCGTCATCGGCATCGTCGCTGTCACCTTCATCATTCCGCTCCGCTCCTCGCTTCCCGTAGCCACGCTTCCGAGTCTGGCACTTCGCTTTCTCCGCCTTCCCCTTCCCCGCCTTGGGCCCTCCTTGGGCCCTCCCTCCTTGGGCCCTCGGTTGAGTTCGAGGACGGAGAGTCCGCGTGACAGGTGCCGCGCGATTCTGCGACACCGTAATACGAACAGTGGTGGCGGACCTTTGAAGCTTGTGGTGATTTCGGTTCAGAGAAACAAGAAGGTCAGGTTTTTCTAGCCATGGGATACTGGGGAAGAGCCGAGAGACAAGGCCTGGGTGTGACCTCGGAGGTGGATCTCTTGCTTCGTCGAGGATACGATGGTCCAGCTCGCGGGTGATCAAATCGTCCATGACACTGACGGGACGACCTTCGTGTGGTGTTGTCGCAGAACTGAGCTTTTGCAAGTAATCGGTCACGAAGCGGCGCATGAGACAATACAAGGATGAGCGACCAGCGCTCATATATCATATGTGACCTGCCAACACACCGCAAGTTACTATATACGGTATACATCGGCCAAGCGCGCTAAGTCTCTTCGCAACTTCTGCTATAGACTAACAGTCCACGTTTTGGTTGGGTAGCTTTGTCTTGGGGACGCGCCGACTCGCAGAGGTAGTTGTTGGGCAGCCGGATGATGCGCCTAGGAGGTCCCTGGATGACGACGCAAAAGTAGGCAAGGAGAGCGAGTCGTTGATTTGGATGTTACAGCAGCGGGCGGCCTAGAGACCCCAAGAAGTGGATGAACTGATTGCCCAGTCACGCGTAAATACGTATGTGAATGCAAAAACCGTGTCTTACCGAGCCCAGTTTCAAACCTTCCTTCATGTCATTTCGAGCGAGTGAACGATCAGAATCGAGGGACTGGGTGCATAGCCCTTGGGACTCGGATGGACCAAATATTGATTCACATCTACGAGATGCGTTTCCGGCTACTAGATCCCCTCGTTCGCCCCCGCCAACGGCAGTGGCATTCCCGGCGATCACATGGTAGTAACCTGCAAAAACGAATGATGCATATACGAAAGAAATAAAGAAGTGATGCACCGTCCGATTGTAAATTTATTGCCCGGTCGAGATACCACAGCAAGCCATGCGTCAAAACCTAGATGCTTGAGCCGCTCGGAATTAGCAGCGTCCTATCAGAACGGCACGTCATCGATACCTTGACTTCTCGCAGGCTTGACCATCGTTTCAACGTAATCCTGATATTCCGCGGATCGCAAGAACTGCCTCGCCTGGCCACTGTCCCGATACGCCTTTGCAGAGAGTCGGTGCGCATGAAGAGTTCTACACACGAGGCTATCTTCAGTACTGAACGAATCATGGCATAATTCAAACCGAATAATAATGACGATCACTGGAGGTACTGACACTGTCAAGCCTGCTTTTGTGAAAGCTCGTTCATAGCTTTCAATTTGATTTCTGCTTGTTCCTTGCCAAACTTTTCACGACGTCCACATTGCGGTACGTGGCTTCCGTCGGTTTGACGCCAGGAGGTTTCGCTAAATTGACAAGAGTGAATGGTCGGAATTCGACATCGAAGCGGACGGGGAGATCCCGAGACGCTCAATTGCATCGCGAAGAGTTTTGTCGCATATGTAACAGAAACCACAAATCTGGGCCAGGGACAAGGGCTATTAGTACGGACCTCAAGAGATGACATGAGGCAACGTACGTAATCAGATATGACGATGATCTTCATGGGACGTAGGGAATCCAGCGAGGCAGGATCCGAAGCCACGGTAGATTTGGGTGGGATACTATTGGTGGAGGTCATGGGGCATGAACAGACTAGATACTGGTTCAACTACCAACTTGTGCATATCCGCGGGCATGCTAGGCATGAAGCAATGGGGCTTGACGGCATTATGCGATGACTTGGACTACACACCTCTCTCAGCTGATTTCACCTTCGCGTCAGCACAGTGATCATTACTCTCGGAGACTATGCTGAGAGATTCAGGATGGCAAAGCTCCTGAGCCACAGCTCTCGGCGTTGGAGAGTCGTCTGTAGTCGCATCGAGCGACGTGTCAAAACCACTGTGGATAGTCAATTAGATCGGGATAGCGAAACTGGAAGGACTAGTCGAAACATACCTTTTGCTTAGTTAACGCTTACCCTCTCGTGAAATGATGCTGTACCTTTCAGGCACAACCTTGATCAACATTTCGGCCTGCACAAGCTCTTCGGACTTGAGTAAGCTCTGGACAATTCAGAAAGGTCAACACGTGGGATAAAAATAGGAGTCCCACACATTGTCGTAGGTGATCGCCACCGAGGTCGCTGTCATCCGAGCGCCATGCCTTCGCCGGCATGCCCCGTTTCGTTGAGAGTCTGAGGCAGCCCCTGTGGACATCTCGTACAACAAGTGACCATCCGCGCTGTCCGAACACACGCAAATGTAGCCACCACTCGCTGTTACGATGCGACCCCCTTCCAGCAAATACTTCTTCGCTGCTCGTGCCTCTCCTTGACGGAGTGTTCGTACTCTTCTTCTGGTCGTGTCGTCGAAGATGGTGGCCGTGTCATCGGAAGACGCCAAGACCACCCGAGTCGAGTCCGGAGAGAAATCTAGATGTCACCACAGTGATCGAGTTGGCATCGTGGGAGACAGCGAGACGCGCGACATTGCTTACTTGCAACTTTCTTATCATCTCTTTTCCTTTCGCTCGCGATACCAGAACGCCGTCCTTGTGACCTGTTAAGAGGTACTTTCCATTCGCCGAGAACGTAACGACGTATCGGGATGGGCACCAACTTCAATGGTGTCACGACGTTCTTGTCCAATAGTCAGTACCAATGCGCGTTTCATCTCGTCAGCACCCACCATCAGCGACACGGTCATCCAGTGATAGTTCAGAGCGATGGTAAAGTCAACGAACGAAATCCCTATGGCCGTTGTTGTACATCTTTCCAGCGATGAAGGTAGTCCCCATGGGGATATCCCAAAATGAAGATAAAAATTCCTGTAGAGGCGCAAGCCGCGATACCTGAAAAGAAGCGGTAATGGCTGTCACAGATCCGTCTTCGATAGCCGAGTTAACAACGGCCCTTGCAACGGCCATTGACTTTAGGGATGGAAATGTCTAACCTTGCGTATTAATAACGAGGCCGAAACGAATGAACGGACGACACATTGGATGAGTCCGCCTGGAGTAATTCCAGAGTCAGGCTGACGGCAATGCCAACCATATTGAGAAATACCCCAGCTTGGCCCACGCCGATCCCAGTGGCTCTCTGTCAGATCTACACAGCATCCGATGTTCAACTCCAAGTGACGAAGGTCGCTAAAGAGTATGCATAGCTGCGGGTCTGTAAAGCCAAATCCGACGTCCGATGCAAGACTGTCATCGTCGTCGTCGTCCCCGCGAGGCACTATACCCAGCCACAATGTTTGGAGCGTGTGGGTGGTATTGGATATCGGCAGACCAGAATGCGGGGGAGATCCTCGACAGGGTAGTCGCCAAGCCTGGCGTGAAAATGCGTGACAGCAAGGTAATTGTACTTGACGTAGTAATCGCCGCATCCCCTTGAGGGTGTCAATGTAAACCGTCATCTTGTTCAGGTTGGGGAAGACAAGGGATGAGTTGGAAGGTATGGACACAGTGCGCAGGCGGATTTCGCGAAAAAGATGCATAAGAGCATCTGTATCCAAGGTGATGTTCGCACAAGCTAGATAGTGAAGGTTTTGCTACCGGCAAATGCAACTGGAGACCAAGCTGTCGGAGCGTCCTCTGGTACGTTCCTCTGTGATTTTACGTTCGAGGTCGTGGAAGCGACGATGTCTTGGGTGTGTCACCGATGAGCGTCGCATGAGAGAACGGAGGAGGAATGTTACTACCTGAGACGCAAGACGGCGTAAAAATCGTTGCTCCGGTGGGCAACGTAGACAACCCGATCAAATGCGTTGCCGCGCGACTCGATGTAGCACGTGAGTTCTTGACCCGCGTGGGTCAGACGCATACATGGATACACATGGTTTGGATCCTCTCGTCCAACTTGGCCCTCGCGTCGCTGGTGTTCGAGAGGGAGATGAAGTGTGGACGAATGTCGTCATGACACGCGGCGATCTGAACGCGGCACGCCCAGGCGACTTGTTCATTGCCACCGCCTCGTAGTACGACCATCAGTGGGCATATTTGTCCACCCGCGACGTCGTGAAACTTCTTCAGCGCCGCAACATCCGCCAAGGGGAGCCAAAGGGGATGAGTAAAAGATTAACAGGCCAACACCCTTGGACTTCTGAGGTTTGACGGTTTCTAGGGTACCTTGTCCACACGAAGAAACTTGTAACGCTTCCCACCTAACTTCGCTGTGCCTTCTTCCCAAGCAGCAGAGTTCCCGGTAAGAACATGGAGGAGATGAAGACGGTCACCTTGCGAGGAATCCTTTTCTTGTCGAGATTGCCTGCTACAGGGATCCCATGAAGGCCGTTGTGGAAATAAGGCATGCCGCGTGATAAGAAAGAGGGGTCGGGTTTCCATTCCGGGAGGCCAGAGTACTTGACAATGAGCTCGCGTAACAGCATCCGGGACTTGAAGCGCCGTTGTTGGATGTCATGATCTGCGGCATTGAGGGTGGTGACGCATGCGTGTGCATCAAACCACATCCCGTTCCGTCGCAACTCCGCCTCGTTTTCGGTCCACCACGTCTCCATTCCGTCTTGCTGGTATTCCAGCCCTGTCACGACCAGTACGACAGGCACCTTTCTTCGACAGACCGTGACGTTAGAACAGGTGGTGATAGCGTTTGAGGGCCTTGGTGAGTCGGGTGCCGCGAATACAATAGATGACGAGGTGGATGCCTCCCGAATGCGCCAATACTTGCATCAGGTCCCTCAAGTTGTTCTCTGCTTCTTTGGTAGGTACCGTCCCCTCGGATCCTTCGTCCAGTCCCACAGTGTCCCAGAGATAACACGACATCTCGTCCAATGGGATGGAATACCGCTCGTAGTTGAAAGTACATCCGACGGCATCGTTGGAGGTACGCGCCAGTTCTCGATCGGCAATCAGGTTGATGACGGAAGATTTTCCAACGCCAGTTTCACCGAAGACCACAGTATTGACATTAGGAGCCTGTCCAAAAAACGATCAGTTGCGAAATGGAGGGTGACATTTGACCTTACCTGCCCTCGTTTTCCGGAGACTGGCGCGACCGATGTGGAAAGACGTTAAAACGCCATCGTCTCCATCACCTGAGGAAGAACCGTTTTGCGGGGAAGAGTTCATATTCTGAGCGCGAGATCGAAGGAAATTCAGTCCAAAACGATTCTGGTGAAGTCTTGATGCTCAGTTGCATCACCGAAAAGTAGCTATTCACAATTACCTCTTGCAGCCGTTTGAGAGTGGAACCACCATCGGTGTGGGGGACACGAAGGATTAACGCGACGACGAAGGGCGAGTCTGTGTGGGTCGGAGAAGTCGGCAGGATTAATGACGATGGTATAAAAGCACCCTCGGATGCCTCGGTGCTGGCAGGAGGGGTAAGGGTGTCATGCCAAAGGGACGTTTCAGTAGAAAGAGAGGTGCCAACAGTATTAATGAAAAGACCGTTGGCGTTGGAGAGGATGAAGGTGTGGTGTCGAGGTTGGAGGGGGCTTTAAGACACTGAATGCCGCACTTCAAGTTCATCGCGGGGTCCTGGTGACGATCAAGCGAGTACGATCAGCAATGAATGAAGCGACAAATGTAGAAAGAGACGCACAAATGGAATCTGAGGCAGGACGCCTTCGATATCGTGTCTTTGTACGCGCCAATCTGGGCGAGACAGCTTGAGGAGACATTCCGCGATTTACGAGGGGGTCAGTGACGAGAATCGGGGGTACGAGGTGAACGACGGCAACGTTGGTCTCACACGAGGTCGGTCCACAGTGCTGTGGGGGCTTGCCTGGTTCTCGGGGACGATCTCTCATTTTTCAGCGAATTTCTGGGGGGCTTCAAAGAGCCAGTGATCCGAGTCTTGGTTTGCCACGGACCCGGTTTGGGTGTCATTCTCTAGCGTTGAGGATGGGGCCAACAACGACTAGGTCGAACACGACGACTCAGAGCTGTTTGTTGGACATGGTGGTACAAAGTCACGGTCAAGCTGCGCTGCTTGCTAACCTTGGCGGGAATTTCATGCTGCCAAGGCATCCTACAAAAAATCGCCTGGCACACTCGAACTCACCGACAGTCATCTACAATGAACCAGGACGGTAAAAAGAGTGCCTTCTGTGCGCGCGCTGGAGACTCGGAGGATCATGGCAATGCTGACTAACTACTAGTACACCAGGCAGTGGGTCTGTGGATGGCTAGATTAAATATATGTCGACACGGTCCGAAGCGAATCGTCCGAGAACTTGAAGTAACATCAACTACAACACATCCAGCGTGCGCACATTGTTGAGAATATCTCCCAAGGATACGTCCTCTCGCAACTACACAGTGATCTTGCAGTCGGCTGCAACCCGCTTGTACACCACCGCAGCTCGACGCTCCGAGCCGGATAATAAAAGTGCGCCAAACGGTTGTCTGAGATGGGTGACGAGCCGCAACGCTCGCGTTTCTTCATCCATGGGCACTGCATGATGTTCGCTTTGGAATGTGCCGACGTGTGATCCTTCGCGGTCGAGCAGGACGTCTACCCATGGATGAACGAGACACAGAGACGTTGGCCGAGACGGGCCTTGTTTTGTGTCGATATCCACTGTTCCAAATGTGGGAGCATCCGCTCGAAAAACATGGCCGGAATGTGTTCGATATGGCAAAACAGGTGTGAGTTTGAAAGCTATGCATGGAAGTTTCATGCGACTCGCCGCAAACCAAGGCGCGGGAAGCTCGCTAAGGCAGTCGTATAGCTTCTTGGCCAGGTCAAAGTCCGGTGTGGACTGGCGCAACTTCCTGATCGTCTCGTTCATCTTGCCATCCTCAACGGGTCGTGGGAGATGCGACGTCGCTAAC
>JBBPOC010000881.1:0-12948 GCA_038091235.1 Tylopilus rubrobrunneus | reverse complement strand
GATAGGGGATGAGGTCGCGAAAGAAAGCAACTGTGCGACCGCAGTGGAGTGGGTGTTAGAAGGAGGATTTTGGGCAGGTCGGAGCAAGAGCGTGACGGTAGGTAAGATGATGCTCAATACACGGGTCCCTGTATTTGCGGAGTGAGGTCGGAAATAATATAGAAACCCAATGCACCTACGCTGTTCAGCCGTCGTCAGTGCAACAAGAGCAGAAAATGCTTTCCACACTTCCTCGATTGATGCATTATTTTTCTCAAACAGTGAACCCTCATCCAAGCGGGGGGACATCTTAGCAGTGAAATGAATCAAGCCGGGCAGCAATAGCCGCACGCAAGTGCGCAGGAGGTCGTTCCCGGAGGCCGCGACCGTGATAGTTTTTGCGCAGTGGACAGCAACGATAGCCATCTGTAAATCGATTTCAGAAAGTTATCTCAACTTGTCAAGGGTAACGATCTTACTTCATCGTTCTCTTCTAGCTTCTGCGAAATCACGAAGCATAAATGCTCCACTACACCGCGGGCAACTTTGACCCTCGATGGAAGACTCGTCAAGATCAGAACAGCAGCTAAAAGGTTAGACTTGACTTTTTTCGACGAGATCAGTCCTTCTCTACCACTGTAGAGCATTTTAGCATGTGAAGAGGAATCGAAGTACAGAAAACTGACCGCATCTCGTCAACATTAAGGAGACACGACGATAGGATACCATGGATCATGCTGTCGTAACGATCGCGGACTCTCGCATGAGAGTCAATCGTCACCAAAGACTTGAATGCGGGCAAGGTTGGGGTTATCAGATCAATCTCCAACGTTTCATCTTTCAACAGCTCTGATGATAGGCAAGAATCGGAGAGTAGTACCACAACAGCGTCAAACGAACGTACCCGCATAGAGCATGCAGCCTACTCCCCTTACATCCTCCCGAACGTTCCCCTCCGTAGTTGACGCGACGAGTTGGAAAGCGGTCAAAGCACAATTCACCATCTTGGCGAGTTCTTGAACAGTTCCAGCTACATGATCCGTCGTCAGCGGGCGAAGACAGAATGTACTGACAACTTACCGATAGCTGGAGAGCCTTGATTATGTCGGGCGTGGCGCAGAACATACGCACAAATCTTCAAACAATGGGTACGAACTGAGTTCGATGAGAGAGCCTCGTTCCTGCCAAGAGATGAACGACAAATGCCAGATAAGTGTCAGGACGACTCACGGGGCCACGACCCCTTCAATACTGAGATGCCCGAAATATTTGGCAAATACCGAGATGACCTCTAGCAGGTGCACAAGAGTCGCTGCATTCTCTACCATTGCCATCCGATAGCAAAGACTGAGGAACTCCTTGAAGACAGTCGGTTCTAGAAGCGCTTTCCCTGAATATCGGGGGTCGATCAAACATTTCAAGGCCCTGAGAGACGCGGTTATTGTAGCGCTGCGCAAGTTCGGGGTCGCAAACGACTGAGGGGAGGAAACAGCCAAAGCCTCATAAATGAGACCAAAGAGAACGAAAAATAGCGGTGCTGGTTCGGAACGGGGAAGTCCAACGCCATTCGATGATGGTAGAACTGCCGTAGAACTTTGACCAAGAATAGCGTTCGAAACATGCTGTTCGCTGTGTTCCATCGCATTCGCAACTGCTTGAAGAATGGTAGCCCAAGAGTCGGAGTAGTACTGGGCCCTTTGTCAGGCATCTGCATACAATAGAATTTATCGACTTACTGGCAGTAAGACCACTTTTCCAAGGTTCGCATAAGAGGGATCCACGGAAACGATGGACAAGTCGTGGACAAACTCTGAATCTGCACGAATGGTAGCATAGTCGCGTAAACACGCAATCCACTGCGAGGCAAGAACGCCTTTGTGTGGTTTTATGACGTCGAGAAGATACACCTGTTCGGCAGAAGCGATCTCTAACCTAGCCCAGGCTGTAAGGATCGCGACAGTCAGAGCAGCAGACGCATTTGGGCTGAGTTCCAAGGTTCCCATTTTGAGATTGCCGGATTCTAGATTCGGGCGTCAGCTGAATCCGGGAGGAGTGTACACTCTTGCCTACCGTCAACTTCTTTGAGGGCACTTGTTAGTTGCTTGAGGATACGACCCATCCTATTGACATCCTTGACAACGCCGCAACCTACGAAAACGGCACAGGCGTCGATCGCAGCTGACAGGATTTCGGGAGTGGAGTCGGAAGAAAAGGCAGGAGTAAGTGCAGCAGTTATTGGAGCCTGATGTTGCTCGAGCAGCAAAGCTTCGGGGAAATCTGGGTCGGGTGCCTTGGAAAAGATCTAGATGACCTTTAGCGAAGAGTAGTTCAAAAGTCAATGCGAGGCTACCTGGATGATGTCGCGCAGAACAACCAATCCTTCGAGTCGGATCTCCGTAACGTATGCTGCCGACGCAGTAAATGCCATCTTGATCAGATCCGGCACACGAGAGACGAGAAGGCCTTGAATAGGGAAGCCCCGGCTACGCGCATACAGTATATCGAAATGTTCTTGCCTGCCGGACTGATCCACGATGGTGCAAATCTCGTGCAAGCAGTGCAGAGCAAACAATTGTGTTCTCCAACGGGACATGGTCACGGAGGATGAGCGGTCCTGGTCAGGGTTGTCTGTTGGCATTGCCGCATTCAGCGACTGGCCCTCATCGTCGAGGTTTCCAGAATTGTCAACCACCCTTTGGGTTGCATTGGTCCGTAGCATGATTCTCTGGCACAGATCAATCCAAGCAGAAGGATTATGAATGGCAGTCTGAGCAAGCCAGCTTGAGATGACGTTGTGGACACCTTCAATGCTGGGATCACCATCCAACATGGCAAAGAGATCCTCTACCAGCCGGTCACCACCTATTCTCGATACCACGAGCGCATCTTTTTGGACGAGTTGATATAATGCATCGATGGCAGCGAGCCTGAGCTGCCGGCGGCTAGAGCCAAGATACGTCCTGAAGCGTCCCACTGTTTCCGGGATATCGACGTGTTCTGGGGCAAACATCAGGAGATGTTGGGTGCATTTGATTGCCTCAATCAGAATAGTTTCGTCCTCTTCGAGCGAGAACTCCTGAACGAGATCAAGAACGAGCGTTCTTGTTCTTGTCGATTCTTGAACGTCGGGCCCCAAGATCGTGATAACGGCGTCGATGATACGGCATACGATAGGAAAGGCTTGAAGATCACCACTGATGTTGGCGTTGCTGAGCGTCCCGCCTTCAATCTCGTGGGCATCCGACATGTATATTTTGAGTAGCATTCCAAGGGTGCTCGGGACGAACGGGGCAAAAGTTAGACTGGCGGAATTGATAACCCTTGCCAGGGCGATAAGAGACCAGAAATGAACGAGGGGATGCGGATCGTTGCTGAGTGACATGAGTATGTTCACTGTCGTCTTCAAGATCGGGGCAGCAGCAAGACCCCCAACATGATCATAGAGGGCTGCAAAAGCCAGAGCGCAGCCCGCACGACCCTGCGGATCACGATTGTTGACGATATGATCGACCAATGCCTTTGCTTGACTCGACAAGAAAGCCATTCCTGAGATGTTGGCCAGGCGTCCTATCGCATCGCTACTAGCTCGTCGCAGGAGGGGATCCCCATCAACAAGTGCATCCTGAAGTCACGGACGTCAAAGACAGCCAAATCTAGGTATCTAGACTTACCTTGAGCAGCGAAGCCAGAAGCGTGGTAACTTGAGAATGTCCAAGGGTTTCTTTGGCTCCACGAGAATGAGATTCCATTGCGCAGCGAAGAGCGAGAGCAATGGCCACCACGCTGTTGATGAGCACGGCTGCCTTTCGACCCGAATTCTTGTCGAGCTTCGGGGATTTCACCGACTCAACGAGTTGGGCCACTGTCCGGGTCACCGTGGGCAAGTCTTGTATAGGGAATAGTCGAGCGAATAATTCAATCGATGCATCCACGACAGCAGACCTAGAAGCTGGGCAATCGAGAACGATATGGTCATCGCTGGCAGGGATTACTAAGCATAGTGAGAGCGTATCGTGCTCGCATGCTCCAAGAACTGGTGTACGCAACTAAGGAGAAAGTCAATGAATCACATCGCTGTGGAACAACTGCACGTACGAGGAGATCTGTAAGGTCCTCAATCTGCTCTCGCATAGATCCACCGGTCTCTAATCCCTTGGAAAGCGCCTCGGCTTCGTCGTTTACGATGTCCAGTGTAGTCACACCATGCCCAAATCCATCGGCTGTTTGCCAAACAGTGGTAAATGTACCAGAGGAAGAGGCAATGGCCGCTTGCATCGCAGAAATGACATCGCCTTCTGGGCCTGCAAAAACGGACATGGTGGATTGCAGTAGGTTTGACTGAACCGAATCCGTCAACGTCGATGATCCCAATGCGCTGAAGCATTGGAACACTCTGCGACGAAGCAAGCTTTCTCTCATGCGAAGGGATGGACCTTCTTGACCAGGAGGTGGCTCCTCCAACTGCTGAGATGCAAAAGCTGTCGTAAACGCGAGTGCATTGCTCAGCAAGGAGGAGATCCTCCGAGAGACGTCAAGGGTCACCAGAGGGGTATTGTGAAGGAGGAAACACAGGATGGCGCCCAGAGCGCTCTCTCGAACGTGCAGCAGAAACTCCCACTCAGTGGCACTGCGACCAGGGACGCTATCTTTGCTTGTTGGCTTCGGCAGTGCATTGCGCCAGAGCACCAAGAGCTGAGGAAGATGTGACCGAGAGAAATTGGGCCCTAGCAACATCAACGACGCGATCAGGATCCATGCAACCTCCACTTCAACGCCTGCCATTTGGACGTCGTGCTCACTGGCACGCTTAAGAAGGTTTGTGGCTGTATCGAGGACGTTGGACGCAATATCGAAGGAGACATACAAAGGACGGTGTGGGATGATTGCGACCAACCCTGCCAAACCATACGCACGGCCTAGCGCACGTCGATCGATGTCAGAAGGTGCGGCTGGGGATTGTAGCGACTCTATGTCTCTGTGCAATGCCTCGGAGATCGAGAGTATGGCTTTGGGCAAACGCAGGGGGGTTGAGAAGCAGAAGCACCTGAGTGTCCAACTGGCGTTTACGCGAACTCCATGACTGGGGTGAGTCAACAGATTCAACAACGGCTCCGATATGGCATCCTAAACGAAATTTCCAGTGAGTAATCAACTTTTCATCATGAGCTACAACCTCAATCACCTGAACAGGAGGAGGCGCGTTGCCAAGTTGTTGCAGCAACCCTGCGATTTCCTTGAGAACTATCGTCAGAACGGTGGGATTTGGAGCTGCTTGTCCAGGCATGAGAGCTGGCCATCGCTTTGCGTAAGACGATGAAAGCTCTTGAATTGCCGAAATTTGTCCTTGGTCGCTTAGCATCCTAGTTGCAATAAGGTCTCTGAGCAAGGCGCCGACCAACTTCTGGATGAATAGCCTGTCATATCTCGTGGAACTATTCTTCGGGTTCGAGACGACCTCAGTCATGAAGTGACTGACGATAAGGCCATAGTTACTCTCCGCAAATTCTGCCCCGAGCTTCGTCAACAGTGCAAAGTAGAAATCAAAGATCCCTGCGCGTGCTTTCCGCGATAGCTGCGCCTTGTTGAAATGCGCTGATAATTGTGTTAGCATCTCCCCAGGACTGAGAAGGGGCTTCATGCTCTCGGGAGCATCAGGGTTTGCCATATCGTTATCTTCTTGCTCCTTCTTGCCTTTCTGTGGAGGATCTGGCGCAGCGAAAACCCGTAGGACCTGTGTCGCTGCCAACATGTGACCAACCAATTGTGCGAGCGACTGTCTTGTCAGCCGATCACTGCCATCTAGGCCTTTTACGCAGATTCCGACCACAGATTCGATATCTGCTAATGTGACTGACTCCTCTGGTGAAAACATAGCAATCAGGGCCTTGAAACGATTTAAGACAGGGCCAATTCATAGGGAGCAAGCTACTTTACCCCAGCGGCTGCCCGTTGTACCGGAAAAACCTTGTCAGTTAGTCCATTCTTCATATTCTTGAGAATATCTTTGGCAAGAGAATCCGACAAGGCCTTCTTCGCCGAGCTCAAGCTTTTACGGAGCATGGTCAAAGCATGACAGCGCATTTGAGGAGACTGGTCAAGAGAGATCAGTGCTCGTGGTGGAAATTGCATGTTGGGTTTCTTACTGTGGAAGATCTGAAGGTCTTGATGGATATGGTAGCGATTTCAACCATAAAAGACATGAACTGGTGAGATGGTTTGAATCGAACCTTCAGATCCAGCCAAGAAACAAAGTTTCACGACACACCTGAGAACCAAAAGTGGCCATGAGTTCGCCAATCGTCCAAAACGCTGCTCTGGTGCCACTGGTTCACTGGGGGAATGACACGGCGTGTTGGGTGGAAAGCTTACATCCGAAACGGATTCTTATCGATTTTCGCATCTCCCGCAGTCTTCATTAGAGTTCGGAGCGTGTCAAACAGCGTTCTTGAGTCGCCTCGAGTATATTGAATGATGAAGCATCTTGCTGCGAGGTTGCGCAGGCCTCGACCAGGTAGAGGATAATTGTCATTGCCACACACGACTTTGAGCAAAGTTTCTTCGACTGAAGGTTGGGTGAGTTTTAGCTGATCCTAAAGGATAATGAGGCCCGCTGCAATCCACTGAAAACCTGAAAACATACGACCCCGATGTCTCTCAGACTCTTTTCCAAAGCCGCGAGCCATTGAAACAGATAAATTTGGCCGTTGTCACCCACCAGTTGAGCCTAGAAGTGTCCATAAATTGTAGGGTTCCAGGGATTCGATCATTGAATTCACCTACCTCGTCGATGGGCTCTACGACGATCTCTGTAGCCATTCTGAGATGGTTGCAGGAAAAGTACAATAACTGGTCAGATCAGAATCGCGGGCCTGAGAACCCGGGTGGCGGTGCATCGCTGGGCGCCAAGCTTCATCATGATAAGTATTGCACTACAGTGACCGTATACAGGTATAGCATGTCTACTCTGCTTTGATTCGCTCCCGTGCGACCAATTGCTTCCCTTCCGTTATCCACCAGAACCCAATACACACAAGACCCAAGCCGCCCCCCAATGCGACATGGCTAAGCACTGGCAGGGAGAACAATGCTTCACGACCCAGGCGTTGCACTTCCTCCGGCGCAAGGTGCTGTCTCGCTTCATTACGGGAGATGGCCAAAAACGATAGTGTGACAAAGCTAGAAAACTTCCATCCCGGAAGGATGTTGGCAAGTCGGAGTTGGTGGGATTTCAACCTCTTCTCGAAATAAGCTACCACGAATGTTGCGGTGTACAATATGCGGGCGGAAAGATTGACGATGTTGGCGTACACGAGCGACGTGTCACCGAATCGAATGTTGTATAATGCAGTTGCAGACAGGATATAGATTATCGAGAAGACGAGCATCCATCTGCCGAGTGTGAGAACGACCATACAATCTGCTAAAGACAGCAACTTACCGGCTCTGTGTGTGCAGATCTTGTGGGGAGGCAACACTGGAATAAAATGCTTCTAGGCCCCCGTTGAGAGCAAGTACTGGTATGTACCATATCCATGCGAACAGCACTTCGGGTGCACTCGTGGATATATATTGTGCTGGCAGTAACAGTTGCAAGGCAATCGGGAGGTATAGAGTACCAAAGGTTACAACAAGCATAGAAAAGGCGATTTGAGCCGAAAGCAGGGAGGCAACTGCGCCGGATGCTTGATCGAGCACTGCCAGATCATCCAAGATCTTCGCTTTAGTTGAACCCTTGTCAGACAAAACTTTGGAGAAGTAGACTCGACACATCTCTTCAATTGGCTGAAAGACGATACGTGCAATCAAAGATCCTACAAAGAGAATGTAAGTTAATAATTTGTTGCAAGTGCTCCAAAACGAACCATAATTGACGGCAATCGCATAACCCCCTTGATCTTGAAGAGGGCTCCAATACGAGACAAGGAATTTGTCCCCTTCAGTGAGGAAATGTTTCACCAACGACTGCGATGTCATCGTCATTGAAAGGTGCAGTGCTTCAGGGTCAAAAAACTTGACGACTAGGCGAGTCCACATATTCATCCTGTTCATTCACGTTTAAGTGTCACAAAGGATAGAAAGGTAAGTCGCTTACTTAGGAGTTTGCTGCGAGTTGGGTAGAGTGGTTGGCGAAAGCCTTGATTCCGGAAATCGAAACCTGTACACCCAAAATAAAACCGCACTGTATGCTAGCTGACCGAGAGCGAACGCCATTAACGCCCATTCGCCCGAGTGTTGAGATTTGCTGTCGTGGAACAATATGAAGTAGGTCGTAATCGTTTTGACAATTATGCCAAGTCCTTCGGCTCTCACTCGTACGTTTGTGTGTACTTCACCCATGGCGCTGTAAAGAGTCAGGTAGAGTCGCACTGCGAACACAAAGACATCTTACCGGTTATGCATCGGTTCGCTCAGCAGTTCACCAACGGCAGCGGTGGCATAAGTGAGTAACGCAAAGTGAAAGTGAGGTTGACTTGCGGTAGTTTCGCTGGTAGAAAATGCATAAAGCACGACGGTAGCGAGTGTGGTCGGCAAGCCAAAGAAAAAGGGCAATGTGGCGAGGTTGGCACACTGCGCTGCTGATATAGCTGAGGAAGGTTTGTCGTTCGTTTGCTGCGGCCAGAACCGAATGAGGCTATTCCTGACTCCCTCCCGGCTAAGAAACAGGATAGTACTCATCAGGAGCTCGAATTGGATGGCCGCCGTGCCATAGGCCTGAGGCGAGGCGAGGCGAACAAGACCCTGGTTGAGGACGAACGTAACCAGGCGAGATACAAGCTGAAGGCCAATCAAAGACCTCGCTGAACCAAGTGATTGGGTCAGAAGTCGACCATCATTGTGTCTAGCTTTTTCGGAGGACATTTCTACCTTCAACGTCTTATATTTGACGGCTTGTAGTCCTCATGAGGAAGAGGTAGTACGTGGAAGTTGTGAAGTTTCAGTCCGATGTTAGTGCCATCATTGCCGCCACCTTAGTTGCCATGTGTGGTCACGTGATGTTTATTTTAGGCAATCCCCCCTAAACTCCTGTTGTCCGACCCCCACCGTGGATCAACGGAAGACAGCGACTCGTCCGATCCATCCCTTCAGTCGTTGGTATCCCCGCGCATATGGACGGAACGACTTATGAGATAGTTTTCAATTCAGCTCGTTCAAGTTCAAAAGTATCACATTGTAATTCAACATTACAACCATCGATTTGATGATCTATCGATGGGACTCCTTCAATCGGTTGAAGATGATCTGAGTTCAAATTTAGGCAAGACTCGTGGGTCTTTGACCACGTCCGAGTCAACGACAGGTGGCGGCACTCGATGATTCTGAATCTGATTCAGAGGTCTTGGGCACGAGGAAGAACAAGGTTTGGGGCGTGCCGTGTAGTTTAACGTCCTACGCAATCCATATGTCATCCTGACTCTATAGTGATTGTTCCGCATTGCGCCTAGACATGCCTGATTACGAGCTGGATTGTCATATGGGAATTGTTGATCGCGTCCGAGTCGCCGCCTGGCAGGTCAATTCATTCTTACCGACGGCGCAAAGCGCCACGGCACAGGAAAGTTACATTCCGTGCACGCATGCAGGCATGAACAGCCTCAGAGTCTGAGAAGTAACCCTTTTCCGTCGCCGTTCCGACGGTATCATGGAGGCGGAGCGGTGATAAGTAGATCCACGCCCAACGGATTGGGACTCTGGGAGAGCATGATGATTAGTGGCCATCATACTGGACATCACACCAAGGATGGATATGCACTCCAGCACGCAAGGAGAAACAAGGCGAAACTCACGCATTGCTATCGTCCAATTCGTTGGCGCCGTGAGTCCGAAAATGGCCACCTTATCAACTTGTTATCAACGGTGTCGGCCAGTCCATAATTTACACTGTACCTCGGATCTTGAGTTGCGTGATATGATTCCAATCGGACGACTCGGTGAAAACGTAGCCATGACTTGATCGAGCCGTGACTGCGCGAATATCAAACCACATTGGATCCTTGAATTTGCAAGTGACAGGACCATGATGTTCAGGTCATGCCCCTCGGATCAAATGCGTCGCAATGGGGAGCCACACATTTCTGGTAATGTCAATTGAATTGTACTGGCCGCAAACGGGGCACCATGCAGGGTTCATGACGGCAGCAAGATGCGGTGATATCCACGACCGCTGGCAGAGGAGGCCACGTTCCTCTGCCAAGCATTTGATTTTCAGATCTGAGTCAATGTTCGCGTATGTTAAGCCCTTCGGATTATCTGATCTAGGAGATCGCTGCCAGGCCCGCCGTTTGTCGACGTCCATGGCCCACAGTCACCGTGACTTGCCACAATGCCTGTGGGAAATTAAGGAGTCGAATGGACCCTATATCGTGTCTGCAGGCTGGAAGGTATTGTTCGCTGCGCCGCCCAGCATGAAACCGAGTGTTCGGAACTGTGACGGAGTGGGAATGGAATTCCGTCTGGAGACCAGCCTGCGCGGAGAGTGACGCGGCGGCCATGCATATGTATGATACTCTCGAGGCCGACCGCCGCGGCTCCTCCGCGCGCCGGGGCCTGTGAGACACCCGCTCAACGTCCCTCCGAGGAGGCGCCTCAAACAAAAGTTATACTTGCCAAGATCAGGAAAACAGCGGTGCAGGGCCCTGACAACGCCGCTGAGCGGACCAAAAACAGCGGCCCTCCGTTTCGCAACAGCGAAAATTTTTGTTTCCTGGATCGAGATTCGGAACATCGGCCCAGAATAGTGCGGGGTAGCGTCCTCGTCATTGCCTTCATCATGATATCTTGGAGCTGGTTCAACTTGCAGCGAATGAATTGTTTGGACAACACACCATAAGAAAAAGGCAACAACGTCTGGGATTCAGATCATCAAGCTACGTCGGCGGTAGGTATCGACAGCGCTATGACTACAATATACAACACACATGACAAAGGTCGTACACCAGCGTCATTATCCAGCCTACAAGGTGTACACTCAGCCAGGAGGGGAAGAGAAAAAGGCATACGATGTGTTATCAACAAGGAGAGCATGTGGGATAACCAAAAAACGAAAACTATTAGATGCGAAGTCTAGCTTGGACGGCAGCATCTCATCTAGTTGTCATCCCCACGACCATGGTCACTCCTCCCGCTCTCATGTGAACCCCCCGCAGAAGGCGGCTTGCCATAGAGCTGAGCGAACGACGCGTATTGAGGTGGTGTCATCGCCATTTGACCGTCGGGACGATGGGGATGCATCATGTAAGGGCCGTACGGCTGGGGGGCATACGGGAGGAACGTGGCCGGGTAGAACTGCGCCGGCTGCGCGTACCCCTGTTGTTCATTATCCTGCCCGTGGCCATTATGATTTGGCGGTGGGACGGGCGTGATATAGAACTGGGGGTAGTAGGCTGGGGCCTCTCCTGGCTTGGGGGTGGGTGGGGCCGGGAACTGGCCGTAGAACCCCGCCGCGTAACCTACAGGGGCGGCCATGTAGGGAGGCATGGGCGGGGACGCCGAGGGCGGAGGCATGCCTGGGGGGATAGGCATGCTCTGCTGCTCTGGCGCGTCGGTAGTGTCGACGCTGGTGCCTGCGCAATCTCAATTAAAGTCAGAAAAGAATGAAAAGGAGAGAGAGGAAGAGATGGCGGATGTTGTTGCGTAAAGCGGAAGGAATGTGGCGAGAAAGACGAAGGCACACCTTTTCCATCGCGCTTCTTGTAGGGTCCACGTTTCACACCCTTTTTCCTCTCCTTTCGCTGAGAGTCGACGCACTCTTCGGCAATGCCGTACTTTACGCAGCGGAGGCAGGGGCGGGCGTCGTCGCATTTCTTGCATGCTTTCTGACAATTTGTGCATGCGTTCTTAACCTGCCTGCGCTTTGAACGGAGGGGCTGGGGAGGAACGAGACCGGGTGGGAAGGGGTACATGTGCATGGGTACGCTCGAGTAACCACCGACAGGGTGGACGGTCATTTGGGGCTGGACGTCAGCGGACTGGGCGTCGGCGAGGTCTTCGCCGTCGGGCGTCTGATTTCGCTCGACAGATGACATGGAGATGATGATGGAAGAACGATATGTGCAGTGAGAAGAGGGAAGAGAGTTGTGAGGAAGATGAGTGGAAAGAGGGAGAGAGGATGGAGGACGATGTAAGGATGTGTGTACGATTTCGGTCAAGATTAAAGCCAGCCGGGGCTCGGACACGCGTTTGACAAACTTGGCTCAGTACGTCCGCGGTCTGTGGTTTGAGTTCACGTGGTGGGAGCCGAAGAGGCGAGATTTGAATGGTGGTACCGCGGCGAGAGGGGCCGGGAGGGAGGCGTGCAGCTGTGGAAGACATGGCAGGGACGTCAATTTTCGCATGGACATTACGCTGTCAGCAAACGCACACGTCGAGGGCGATGGACGACGGGACTTCGCTGAGCTCGGCGGACTGTCGGTTGCCAATGATGGAGCTGATGAGAAAGCGGCGCGAGATCCTCCGCTGAGTTCAGATCTCCACTACAAACATGCAACCTGAATGTCTAGCTACAAGTTCGACTCGAATCACCGTCCAAGACGTCGAGAACGAGAGTAAAAAAGAAACTTTTACGGTCCAAGTGGCAAGCGGAGTCTCGCGTCGAGGCGCAAGTAATAATATTACGGTCAGGTGTGGCGGAACCAAACACACCCAAATAGCTCATCCCCGACTTTCTCTGCCCACGCCTCTTGCTCGTCGTCGCAAACGACGACCAGCTCTCCCCCTCGCGGCGCTCTCTACCCCCTTCCCCCCTTTTTTCTCTTCTTTCTTACTCCCTGTCGTGGAATGTCGGCTCAACCACAGCTCGACAATGATCCACTCACCCATCACCCTCCCGTCCTCGACGCCCTCGCCCACGCAGGTCTCAACGACCCCAAAGTACGTCTTTCTTCCTCGTACACGTTCCCTCTGTTCATCCCGACCATTTAGCTTCGCATACACGTTCCGGAGCTGGCGCCCTCTCACGACTCGTTGCAGGTC
>JBBPOC010000880.1:0-12957 GCA_038091235.1 Tylopilus rubrobrunneus | reverse complement strand
CTGTTTCCTAGCCGGGCGCAATTGCTCTAAGGCGAGAAGCTCTTGTTGGTCATTGAGTATCGGGATTTGTTCGGTCGTGTACGCATTTCCCCCCTCTTTCTGTATTTCGCTCCCTTTTATCCCGGAAATGCAGCGGGCAACGGTGGAGTTCCGGACCTGGTTCTGAGCGGATATATCTTCACTTTGGTGATACCGATGCTTGCAATACCTGGCTCGTCCTCCTTCGATCGTATGCGAAGGCGGAGATCTACGGCCAGTCTTACGTTCCTTCGGATGGCGGACTATATCGCATGTGGCGGCAAGTCGAGCTTACTGTGATGCAAGGACGGAACCTTGGTCATCAGAAACCTTTCGTTGATCCCGGCGCGAGCTCACTGACACTCGGCGAAGACTCCAAGATAGAAACTGATCTTGTCGACTTGGATGTGTTTTGCGAAATTCTTATTAATGACAATATTTGCGGCCGGACGACCGTGGTGAAGGGGATAGGCTCTCCGGATTGGCACGAAACCTTCTCATTTGCGGATTTACCACCCTTTGAAACTCTGGATATATTGCTATGGAAAGAAAAGCGGCTTGTGAAACCGACGGTCTTCGGGTCTGTCCGTATTGCGCTCACCAATTTCCGCAGAAGTGAGGACGTGGAGGGGTGGTTCCCTGTTATTCAGTCAAGTGGGTTTTTGACCGGTGTTCAGGTCGGCGAGATACGCATGAAAATCAAGGTTCATGAGTGAGTCTCCTGCATGGCGTGTCGTTTCAAGTACCGATCAACCTCCCCAGAGAGATCATTCTCCCCCACTCTAGTTATTCCAGTATACTCACGGTAAGAGTCCAAGCTTGCCACTTAGCTCTACGTTCATCCCTCATTCAGGTGCTCCATTCACGTAATGTTTTGGAGTGGATGAGCGACTTCGAGCGCAAGCTTCAGCTTCGTACCTTGTCCGAACAACTGATGTTCATCGCCATTGCAAAGGGCGTCCTCGTCGAACACATTACCGAATATGCGGATCGTGAAGTAGACGGCACTCCCAGTTGTAAGTTTGATTGCTCAATTCGAGCGGCTTCCCCCATAACTGGTTTCCCCAGCACACAGTACACTATTTCGTGGAAATACCATATTCACAAAGACAATGGAGCTCGCAATGGCCTTCTACGGAAGAGAATTTCTAGAGGCGAGCATTGGAAAGATCATTCGTCAGATTTACCTCGAGAAGATATCCATTGAAGTCGACCCTAATCGCGGTGGAAAGAGCCCCAAGGACGTCGAACGCGGGGTTGAACAGTTGGTAGAGTGGTGTCAGTCGATTTGGGACTCTATCTATGCCCACAGGGGCGATTGTCCTCAGTATGTGACAAACTACCCTACCTCGCTTCCTTCTTGACACGCTGCTCCTCAGTGAGATGCGTAAGATCTTTGAGCACATCCGGAAGCTCGTTGAGAGTCGGTACAAAAAGAAAGACGGACGGGACGCCCGAAACAAGGAGCTTCCCTGGCAAAGTGTCTCCGCTTTTTGCTTCCTTCGTTTCATTGTACCTGCTATTCTGCATCCCCACCTGTTCGGGTTAACCCCAGGTAGCTCAACGATTTAGATGTTACGGTATCAACTCACATCACGCAGGACTACCCAACGCTACTGTTCAGCGTAGTCTCACGCTGATCGCGAAAGTCGTACAGAGTTTAGCGAATCTCAACGCTGTGAGAAACCAAACTTTGTGTCTTGCGAAAGCAGCTAATATGGAACTTGCGGCTTAGGCCGTGCAAAAAGAGGAATATATGCGTGGAGTCAAGACTTTCCTCAAGAATAACCTTCCAGCGATGGTGGATTACATTCTGGTTGTCTCCACGCCAATCTACGACACGTACAGTCCTCAGTCCGGCCATCCCGCATTCAGCCATCAACGGCTCAAGGTCGTGAATTCCTTACACCAACGAGGGCCAACAATCCCAATCTTCGAGAGAGAGGCTGTCCCTCTTCTTCCTCACGTTCTCGACATCCCAAGACACCTTGCATGCATCAGTTCGTCTTTGATCCGCAGCGCGAGAGTGGCCGGCTCAACGGCCAACGCCGCTGAAAGAGATCACTTATCCGAGTTATGTTCGCGATGTTTTGAAGTCGAGGAGGTCGCGCTACAACGTGTCAGCCATCTCGCCGCCGATACATGTCATCCGACTACGTCAAGATGGGATACTTCTCGGCCTCGTCCGCTGGACAGATCCCCCGGCTCTCCACCTTCTCCTACATCTCCTGTTGGCCGCGTTCATTCAACATCACTTCGACCCTCCACGTCCTCTATATCGTCCGACCGCCCCCTCCCGGCTATTCACCACCTACAATCTGATGGCTCTTCTCCCCCTCATTCATCTCATGGGAGCCTTTCCGTCCTTCGACGAGGCTCAGTCCCGGAAATATCTTCACGCGAATCCTCGTCGTTTTTCGATGATCGAGCCTCACGTACACCAAATCGACCGCTCACCATGCGACCCAAGTCGGTATCAGCCGATTCAATTTCGACCTTTGCACCCTTGTCTGCTGAGCCGCACGCCCGCTCACCCCCTGTGCAGTTGCCTCAGAGCTCGGATGGCACACCGGCGGCGGCATCCGATGACTCTGGTAGAAAAGCAAAGAGCATTTTCAATGGGCTTTTGGTTCGACGATGACACTTTGGTAGCATAGCCATGGACTATCCTTTCAGCAAGTAACACGAGCCATTGGCTAAATTTTCTCTCCACACGTTGTTGTTTATTTTCCGAGCTCCTTGCTGATATATTATACCTGTATTATACGCGTTGAATATCATTAACACATGGAGCCTTGGACTCATGTCCGTCATCACGAGTCTGCCTTGAGCACAGTTTCCACGAGCTTTCGCACTTGGCTTGCCACGTCTTCCGAAGTGCTCCTGACGGTGATGCGACACAGCTTTTTCTCACTAAGCGAATCGTGCACGCAGTCTACAAAACCAGACGTACCTTTGCGTCGCGATTCGGCTCGAGGCGAAGCAAGCACCCAATCTTGCCATCCAGCGAGGTATGGAAAACACCCGCGGCAACGAGGTTGCTCGGGTTCAGGTCGATATCTTCCAAGATCGACAGATGATGGCCACCGATCACGTGTCGATTGTGCGCGAGGTCAATGTGGCCCGTGCTGTCCAGCGAGATCGGGAAGACGACCTGAGACTCTCTCGGCGGTCCTCCGATCAGCTTCCAGCGTTCAAAGAAGTCTGCTTGCCCGAATTTGACGCCTTCAAAGAACTTGGTGACCGTGATCGGCAGCCGTACGGAGATGGACTGGTGCGCTCCTGCCAAGAAGGACACCGTCAAGACGGGGAACGAGGTAAACACTTTTTTGCACTCGACGTGTAGGATTTGTTGGCTTTGCGTACGTGGCGCAAGTACATTGGGAGGAATTTTGGCGAACGTAGCTGAGAGTGCATCCGGATCGCTGACGTGAACAGTGGACGTGAACGAGGTGAGCGGAGCGGACACCTTGTTTCCAAAGTATATGGCAAGCTGCCCGATGTGGCCCTGGAATCTTGACTTGATACCGATTTGGATCTGGACGTCTTCGTAGAGCACCCCTTCGGCACTGTACGTCAGCTTGTTGAGCCATTTGTCGATGCCGGGCCCGATGGTAAGCCGGGGGAGTCCCTCAGACGCCGGAGGATGACTGGGGCTGGGGCCAGAGAGATCGAGGCCGGCGAGCGAATTCACCACGCCATCCGCATCTGGAGCTTTTGAGGCTGTAGTCAAGCTGCCCGGGGCCGAATCCTTTCCCTTGGCCCTCTTGGACAATTGACGCTCCAGATTTATCTCCTTTCCTCCATGTATCCAGGTCCGTTTGTCCTCGGTATCACCGAGCTTGCGATTCAACCGACTCATCAATGCACTGACTCGAGGAGGGAACGGGGGCATTTCCTCGCAAACGTTCTGCAGCACTTCATCCTCGTCTGGTCGGCTTGCAAGCGCATAAAACTCGCAGGCACGCTGCTGGAGCTCGGCGTCAAGAACGTGTCTATAGCGCTCGAAGATGTTGACGAGCTGCGGCTTGAGTTCGGGGAAGACATTGACCCATTTGATATACGCGGAGAGCAGCAGTGAGCGTGTGGCGGCTATGCAGAATTGCGACTTCGAGTGCAGGACTTGGAATTGTTCCATGGGGCTGTATCCTGGCTCGTTTGCAATGAGATGGCCATATTCGCCCAAAATATAGCCTTTAGAGATGACGATCAGAGTCAGGGCACGATTGTGAGCTGTGTATCATACCTCCCACTTTGACCATACTCTCATGTGCGACAGGTGCCTTGAGATGTTCAAAGACAACTCTTGCAGCATACTCTTGAAGATTCTCCGTATTGGTCACAATTTGCACCACTCGATACCACACTTCATCTCCGACGTGGTCCCCGGCAGCGCTGATAAGCTGCAATATGGTATCGACATACCATTTGTACGAACTCGCATATTTTTCGGTAAGAATGGCAATTTTGAGTACCATTTCTTCCCGCAGCGCGTAGTCTGCAACCTTGAGATATCGGAGGAGTTCTCCGACAATTAATTCCGAGTTATCGACGTCACACATGCTGTAGAGTAGATCTAGGGCACGTCTCCGAACAGAGATATCCTTGTCGCGAAGGGACAGGATGATCGTGCCTTGATGTTTCTTCAATGGATCAAGGGAATCAGCACGAGCTGCGAGATGCGCCATCGTATCCAAACCGAGATACCGAACATTCGTCTCCTTGGAGGAAATGAAGCGAGCGAGGAGAACTGCAGCCGTATCCACCAGAGGAGAGTTGGTGTCCAGGTGAATGGCGAGACCGATGGCTTCGAAAAGGACGGCATGTTGAGCATTACTATGCTGTACATTCCTCGAAGTCTCGGCGCTGTTATTCATGACCATCTGGAGAACCTCGTTCAACGCGTTACGAATTGTGGGATCCTCTTCGAAATCTGTTGGTGGCGTTCTTTGTTGGAACAACTAGCACATACCGGTTGGGGGGTAATACTGCAAAAGTCGTAGAAGCTTCACTTGTAACCATGGAGTAGGAACTTTATAGTAGGCGTATGTTGCTGCATACTCATGTTGGATGACCAACTGCAGAAACATGAATCCATTCTCTCCACGTTCGATAGGTCGACGTACTCACACGGTACAGACGATCAACGGCCTTGGTGTAACACACAGCAAAGGCATCGGGATGGTCTTGTGCCAGGGCCATGACCAGACTTGTCACGCATAAAACGACACCCTGAATATGTTTGTCAGACGCCCATGGAATGACGGCTGAAACGTACCAAATCTGGATCATCCATGATGGATACCAAACGCAACGCCCACTCTGCCGCGGGAATGACTTCGGGATGCTTTCGATACAGGCGCAGCAGCGTCAATGCAGCCTTTTTCTTGACAAACGTTTGTGACGTCCTGAGAAACACGATGAGTGGCCATGTTCGGAAAGGAGGGACGAAAGGAACCGCACGGTGATATGAGCAATCGGTGGACATCCTCCGACAGCGCCTCTGCCATCTCGCTGCTACCCACGTTGGCTATGGCATGCAGAGCAAGACAATTATTGACCTCGTTGTTCTCGTCCAGGTCCTTTCGTATCGAATTCACGACTAGACGGAGGAAATCCGAGTTCTCGTGCATCAAAAGCGTCACGGCGAGGTATCCCTGTCGACGGTGGGATGAGCGCGGCCATTCCCCAGAACCAAAACGCACGAGACCATACGATCTGTTTCTCTGAATATTTGGAACTCGCGATGAGGTTGACGGCCTCCATGTGTCCGACGTCGACCTTGTAGCCCAATATGTACGTGAAGATGATCTTGGCGACATACCTGGAGAGACGTTCAGATGGGACGTGGCATGGACGGGTGACGCTCCTGAGCTTACTTCTTCTTCTGATAGCCGTCGAGATTTCCGTCTTGGAAATACGTTTGGGTGAGCCTAGGGACGAGATGCTAGCAGGAAGGGTCAGACCTTTGAACTTTTTGCGGATATTCGCCATCTCCTTGTTGATCCTCTTCTCCTCCAATTCACGGACCCGTGCACCACGGATGTCCGCGATGAACTGAGGCAGGCATCAGTCACAAAATGACATTGACAAGGCAGACGAGACCCGCCTGGGTCAAGCCACGCATGTTGGTAGCCATCTTTGCTAGAGGGACTGGCGAGGAGTTGTCGTTTGGTTGTCGTGGTGGTATACTTGCCTTTGGTAGCCTGAGGCGTGTGTTGGCAAGGCGTCAAGGAGTCGGACAAGTGACTGCTCCGCGTGCGCTTATGTGAAACCAATATTAGATCGCATGTACAGTAATTACAAGACAAATGTAGTGGAGTTGTGCTACTATGGTCAGTCTAATCATGAATAAAAGGTACGCGAGAGTCGACTGGGAGTATCAGGTCGTGAGCTGTATGCGGAACCAACACCAAACGGTGTTGAATATCCCGACCTCGACCCTGGTAGTCTGCTTGTGGAGAATGCGGGCGATGCCATTGGTGTCGCATTCCGAGAACTGGCCCCTGACCGTGTAGAAATCCGCTCGTTGCTGTAGCGATTTAGTATCCGCACGATATCCCCCGTGATAGAATCTAGATCTGCCGATTCCCGTGGAGATAGAGAAAGGTCTTCTTGCAACGTCTCTTCACCAGCTTCGTCTTCACGCGCAGGCATGCCCGCTAGGCGAGACCTGGCACGCATTTTGCTCATGTGAATGCCCTCGAAAACTCGCAACATGCAAGCCTCCATCATGCTCTTCAGATGCTGGATACCATCCAGAACATCCAAGTTTCCGACGATGGGCAACCATTCATTACATTCGAGCCCACGTTCAGTGACTTGAATATCGTTCGCACCAAACAGCAGATAGCTCATGGGATCGAGACGTGTTGTGTTGATGAGGTACATTTGTGGGGTCTGGCCGGCGACGGTCAGATTTTGCCGCTTCTCCGCGTAGGCATATATTTGCTTCTCTCCCTGGAACTGATCGTCCGACGGTCTGATGTGTTTGCGGTGATTCACACTACTCGGATGAATGAAGGTCATCTGTAAAGTCCGATCAGTGGACATGCACAACGACAGTGACGAAAAGCCAAACCTTGTCGTGCTGGGTGCGTAGGGTCATCTCACCCGTCCGGACGGCAAACTTTGGTTGGGTGGCGACGGTGACGAGAGCAGCAAGGAGGGGGAGGGAATTCGCATTAGCATTGAGTGCGGGCGGCACCGTCCACTCGCGGTCGCGTGCTCGACCGTAAACGCCGCCTTCAGCTGCGTCAATGACCCCAGCTTGGTATAGGGATCGCAGGAGATGCCCTCGAATTTTGGTAATTAGCACCAGCGTTGACCTGGAGAGGAAGTTGTCACTGCAGAATCGGAACGCCCGAGGATCGCCACTGAGGTGCATCTCGTGCCAAGCGCCGTAAGCGTTCAGTATCGTCAGCGCATCGGATCTAAACTCCTTCGGGGACCATGTGGCCTTGACGGCAGCTGCCTCCGCTTTGAGGTGAATAGGTGAAACGAACGGGTCTCGGTTTGTGAGGATCGCGGCTAGGGTCAGCGCTTTGTCGAGACAGCGGAAGAAGACGCCATACAGGACTAGACGGCCCATTTGTACATCTACCGGTAATTGGAGGAGGACGCGACCGAGGGATGTCAGTTTTTTTCGATGGTCCAAAGCGCCGACCATTTGAAGGGCTTTCATAGCGGCAGCGACACGGTCGGCTGCAGGGGGTTCGATTGTGGCCGCCAGAACTTCCTCGGTCTCCATTCCGGGAAAGCTCAAGGCCTTCACGTGCATAACCACATTGCTCAGGTCCACGCGTTTCATTTCGACCGTCTGATGTGGAAGAAGATTTTCGGCACGAGCCTTGCTCAAGAGACCGTAGTATTCTCCAGGCCGATGCCTGCCTGCACGTCCAACCCTCTGATTAAGATTTGACGAGCCAACCCATGCCGAGACAAGGGAGGATATATGTCGATCGGGGTCAAAACGCAATTCCTTGATTTTGGCGGTGTCGATGACGTACACGACGTCTGGAATCGTGACCGAGGTCTCGGCGATGTTGGTGGCCAACATGATGCGACGAACGCCCTCGGGAGGGGGGTCAAAGATGACTTGCTGTTCTGCAAGGGGTATCGTCGAGTGTAGGACATGGATGCTAAATCTTGTTTCATCGCCGAAATTAAGTGGAAGTCTGCCATCCAGTAGGATTCGTTGCACGGCGGAGATTTCTTCCCATCCCGGAAGAAATACGAGGACGTGACCGGAATCAGACTGTTGGAGGACGTGCGAGACGGTGGCAGCTACAAGAGGAGCGGGTAGTTCCAGTTCGTCATCGGTTGACAAGGGATAAGGCGACGATGCAAGGGGCGGGACAGCGCTTCGCTGTAAGTATACCTGTTCTCGGGCGAGGTACCTAGAGACAGACTCGTCATCGAAGACCCAGTTGAGCTGGGGTTGCGCCTTCATGTCATTAATAAAGTCCTCCAAGAATTGCCTGACGACAGGAAAAGTGCGACCGGGGACCTCGATGACGGAGGCTTTATTGCCGGCGGCGTCAGGAAAGTACTCTTGGAATAGCCGTGGATCGATGGTAGCACTCATGAGGACGACTTTGAGAGGGAGATTGCGTGCTTTGCGGTCCTCCATGAGGCGCTTGAGCACGACAAGGAGGAGATCTGTATCGACGTCGCGTTCGTGTACTTCGTCGACCAGAATATGAGTGACTTGATCAAGTCTTGCAGCTACGCGACCACCCTCTGACATGGCAGACTGGATACGTCTGAGCAAGACGCCGATGGTGCAAAAGGTGATAGAGCCGTGCTCTTCGGGCAGTTTTGACTCGAAACGAACGCTGTAACCCACGGAACCTTGTCCCGCCAACTCGCCTCGCTCCTTTGCGACGCGGTCTGCAACGCTGAGGGCCGCAAGACGGCGAGGTTGAGTGCAGATAATGTTGCAATATGCACCTTGACCACGGTCAATATAGTCGTCTAGGATGAGCTGAGGGACCTGGGTGGTCTTGCCAGAACCGGTGGCTGCCATACAAATGGTGACGTCATTGGTTGAGATGTGGTCCACCAGTTCGCTAGAACGGGTGTAGATGGGAAGGGTTGTACGCATGGATCGCATTTTTTCGTATCTTGGATCGTGGAGATAGGCCTGACGTCTCCTGTCGAGCTCTGCGGACCTGGTGGAAGGGGGGTGGGGATAGTCACGAGGATAGGATGGAGGCGGTGGGAGCGGACGGGGAGTGGCGGCGGGCTGATTTGAAGCGGGCCTATTCCTGTAGAGCATGGACCTCTTGATATCAGAGCAGAGGTCGTCGATGTCGTCGGCGAGGGTATGGCTGATGGCGAGAGTGACCTTTGGAGCGAGACCGAGATCTTTGCCGGTCTTTGCTGCTGTGAGGTAGCGCTTCCAAAGATCCGGATCGCAGCTCTCGAGATATTTTGTGACGTCGAGGTAGCACTGAATTTGTGCGTTTTTCTTGGTGGCAGCGGTGCCCATGCCGATGCGACGACCGTCTACGTACATGACGGCTTCCCAAGCAGAGTTGGCGTGCTTGACATGGACTTCTTGATAGTCTATGTCTGGTTTTGGAAAGCCGTAGAGACGACAGTAGTAGTCCATGAAAATGCGGGCGCGCTCGTACGAGACGACAGAGCCATCGGACAAGGTGGCTTGAAGTGACGGCGTGGGCAGAGAGGCGGCCTTTGCGGGTTTGTCGAGCTAGAGACGGGTCAGTTGTAAAGCGGAGGAAGAGAGAAGAGTACGGACGAGGCCAAGGTTATGAATCTGGTAGAGAGCGGAGAGGGCACAGAGACGCTCTGCGGATTTTTTGTCCGTGCCGTCGCCTATAGCGGTAAGTGGGGGCACGGTATCGAGCAGGAGGGAACATCTGTGAGCGGAGTGAGCCGCGAGAGAGGAGGGGGTTAGAGGACGAACCGGACGATGCGGCGATTGGCAGTGGTGTCGACAAGGTCTGTGAAGTTGTAGTTGACCGGAATGGTGAGAGTAGCGGCCACGTTGGCGACGGGGGACTTTGGGTTTTCGAGGAGGGACTGCTTGAGCGGGGCACGAGTGGGTGACTGTAGAGCGTGTATGTAGGGTGCGTCGTGGAGGGGACCCTGAAGAGGCGGTAGTTTCTGAGCGCGTCGTGGGGATATTTTCTGTAGTTTTCCAGGACGATTTAGAGCGGGTGCAGATAGACTCAGGGGACGCTTTAATGATGAGGAGCGGTTTGCCATCGGGGTGATCCAGCGAGTGAACATGGTCTAACTGAACTACTCCATCTCGGCATTCTCCGCGATCGCGTACTCGATGCTCTTCAAATATTTCAGTCGCACCGCCAGTCCCTTGACTCTCCCCCACGCCTCGTCCCCGACCGCCCCCTCGATCTCGACGAGCGTGTCCCGTATCTTGTCTGCAACGCTCAGCACGTCCTCATTCCACCGCGAAACCCGCTCACCATCGTTGGCCGACTTGAGCTCCTCGAGTGCCGCTCCCTTGCTGTGCTCGATCGCCTCTCTCGCCTCCATCACCTCCGCTATCAGCTCCAGGTCGTCCAGCTGCTCCGCCTCTCCCACCTCCGTTCCGTTCCGTCGCAGCACGTACCCGACGCGTTCCATTGGCAAACTGAGCGTCTTGTATGCCGTGTTCACCGCGTTGGACACCGCCAGCGCCGCGTGTCGATCTGCCTGTAGTGTCTCTGTAGTCCGTGTCACGCCGTAGACTAGTAATCCTTACCTCGCTCCTCGTCGCCCATCTGTCCGGGTGACACAGCCGTTGTGCCTCCAAAAACCGACGCTTCAGTTGCTTGGTGTCGACCACGAACGGGTTCGGTCCGTATGGCAGACCGAGCAGCTCGTGGTGTGTCACCCCGTCCTCCACTCTCCCAACATACCTGCACGCTGCACACACCGGCAACGCTGTCGGCAGTCCCGTTCCACACGACGGACATGTCCTCGTTCCCGCTCCATATCCCCGTCGCTGTGCTAGTCGTCCCACTTGCTGACGTGCGCAAAGTCTTCGGACCTGGTGGAACATGGCAAGTCGTAAATAACAACCACCACAATGTCCCTCCCTCAACACATGCGCGCCGATGATCCCGCCGCCGCCGACCCTGCTCGTCGTCGTCTCTTTCAAAAGTCTTCCTTTTCTCGCTTCCCCTCCTTTCCATCCCGTCGCACATCGAAACCTGAGCCGAACATCGTCCCCCTCATCTCCCCAGACCCCATCTCAGACGACATCTACATCGACGACACACACCTCCCCGTCCCCAACGACGACAAAGACCTTTACCGCTGGGCCACCCTCTACGAAAACCAGAGAGGGTACGTACACACCCCTCTTCACCTTCGCCGCTCACCGCCCCCTAGAATCACCCTCTTCTCCACTCCCTTCTATTCCCCTTTTTCTCTCTTTCCGTTCGATCCACAGCCATTCACAATCCCGAATAGCCCCACCTCCCGTGCTCATCAACCAAACCTCACTCTCGAAAACTACCCACTCCCAGATGGAACTTGGCGCTGGGCCTCCGGCGCTTGGATGATCGACATGCGAACAGAGCGCGGCGAGGTACAGCACGACGGTTTCGAATACAACTGGTCCTTTCGTTACGGCCAATGGCGTCCCAATATCGGGAAGCTCAGCACCGGTGCCTGGGTTAGACGCAGGCGCTGGGTCAGGCTCATGATGCGCCCCGCAGACAACCATACACATGCACATAGCACCCCCGACGTGGCCTCCGCCACGGATCAAACCGTCACCTTTTCCTCTTCCTCCCTCGCGCGTCCTGCTTCCAGCCTCTCCCTGGCCGACCCGAATCATCGCGCGTCCCACATATGGGACGGAAGCGAACAAGACTGGCAACACGTTCATCGCTTGCTCAGACTGCTTGGACGCGACGGCCGCAAACTCGAACTCTGGCGAGTGTGGCTTGGACCTTTTGCACAGATGCAATCTCCCGACATCAAGGGGAAGGCCAAGCAGTCCGACCCTTTGCTCCCATCTCCGCAACCCGCTCTTGAAAAACGTCTCTCGGACGTCTTTCCAGAAGAGAGCCCACCTCCGCTCGTTCACCTGGAAGCTCTCCTTAGGAGCCATGTACGTGTGCCCACTTGATCCCACCCGACTGACTAGAACGCGCATATGGCCAGGGAGAGCCTATTATCCACTCTTTCGTGTTCCCGGAGTCGCGCGTCCAGTTCGTCGATCTTGTGAGACGGGCGGGGCTGTGGAGAGACCTCGAAAGTGGTCTTGGACACGCCTTGTCGTCGTCCGACGTTGATTTCTGGAGTTATGCCGACAACCTGGACAAACTCTCGGACAAGGGCCGAGACGGACGTGATTTGATGACATCTCTTCCACGCTCTGGGTCGTAAGTGTCCCTATATATTTCGAGGGTTTGGTTCAGGTGGAACATTTGTAGAGCAGCTGAAGCGAACGCGGTCGTGCTTCGTAACTGAGCAACCCCGATGCAACACTCGTCGCGGCGCCATTCAGTGATACGCAGGTCTTACTTGGCTGACCACTCGCGGGCTTCATGTTTAGCTAGTGTTACGTATCTTGTTATTACTATGATGATCGTGATCCCTGAAACCAGAACGTTTCACGAATTTCGTATTTACTTGGCCCATGCTCGGCAGCTAGTGGAGGTTGGTCCCGAATGTCGTCCCCATCCCCGTCTTCGCCCTCGTCCAAGCCAATGCCGCCATGGAGAGCGACATGTGCTGCAGTCATGTCAGAAAACGTCTACAATGACCCTGGCCATCCACTGCAGATTGCCCTGCGCACTTATTCTCTCTGTCTCTCTCTCGCGCTCGGCCCCACATTCCTCTCTACCATCCTTGCATCAGCCGTCAGTCCAGAGAGCTTCGCGGGACGTGTACGCATTTTTAGGCGTGCGCTCTCGAACGAGTTGCGGCTCACTGGGTTCGCCTCGGCCATCACAG
>JBBPOC010000879.1:0-12959 GCA_038091235.1 Tylopilus rubrobrunneus | reverse complement strand
GATGACACTCAGTGACTGACAACTCTTGACACAACGACGACGATGACGCAACGATGACGGTGCCTCGCTCACGTCTTGTCCCTGCCCACCTTCACACGCGACAACGATGGCACCCTCGTGCCAGGCGGGTCACGAATATAGGAAGCTGGCACTGGCACCCGTACTTGAGACATGCCCGCACCACCCGCATGGGTTACCCTGACCTGTACCTATGCTCAGAGCATGTGTGTACCATCCTTCTCATCCTGCTCTCGTTAGACTCGGATGCCACGAGGACAAGCATGCCACTATCAAGCCACATCGCACTGATGCCGCCAGGACAGCGAAGCCATGGCTAGCATCCCGATCATACCAGCCTGAGTATGGTTGATACATACCCATGTGAATCTCGGTCAATAGGCGAGGTTTGTTACGTCCTAGTATTCTCCGATATTGTGTTGTTACTCCCTTTGTATCATCGTAGTTTAGCCAATAAATTTACATTTTCAATATCATTCTGGCGTGTAAATAATCAGTGAATATGTCATTAAAGATCAATGGTAAGGGCCATGATTTTCAGCGGGAATGACGCTGAAGATCAGTGGCGAGACCACTGATTTCTCATAGGAAAAAGTGGCAATCAGTGGTTTGTGCTGCCACTGATTTTCAATTCATGCCACTGATTTTTAACGAGGAGCGACACTGATCATTAGTTGTTTCTCCACTGATTATAACCGGATTTACTTCCCACAGTGTAGGAAGACTCACCGCTGGTATGGCTGGGCTTGACTCGGGTCAACAATGTCCACATACATGACCCAAGTTTATTATTCGGCCAAAGCGGCCTTGAATGTGCTTAGCCGATCGCATCACGGAAATTTTTTGAACCCCGCCAAAATTTGTATAGGAATCAGCGCGATCGGCATCTACCTCCTCTACCTCTTCCTCCACCTTGCAGCATGGATGTAGGCAAAGCCCATGTTCTATTCATACCACCCACTCACATCTGCAATGTATAGCCCAGTTTCGTCCAGGGACTGCACAGTCTTTTGCTTCAGTCCATCTCGAATGACACCACCCAACTCAAAGCTGTAAGATCGCTCGATCAGACGCGTTTTTTGCCCCCGTATTGATACTGTTCCATTACAGGCTACTGCCAAGCTGAATACCGAGTACTACAAAAATCCATTATGCATACCCGCCCTTGCCCAAATACTCACCAGCTCTCCCGAATTCGCCGTAAGTTTCTGTCGATCGTCAATGTAGATGTCATGATCAACTCCGATCCATTCATCTCAAGGTCCGCCAACTCGCAGCCGTCGAACTGCGCAAGCGGGTCCGACAAAAAAGCGGTGATTTCTGGCTCCAAGTTCCCCAAGAGTCGCGCGAGCAAATCAAGAGCGAGCTTCCAAAACTCATCCTCGCAGAACCAAAGTACGTCTTCGCTTATCGCTCCCATATGCTCGTCTCCAACCTCTCCACGTTGTAGTAAGCTCGTCCGTCACGCAGCTGCTCGCGTTGTCGCATCCATCGCTGAGATCGAACTCGAGAAAGGGACATGGCCTCAGCTTCTCTCATGGCTCAACGAGGCGTGCACTTCTCCTCAGGTTGCGCAACGCGAAGTTGGCGTATACATCCTGTATACTGTACTGGAATCCGTCACCGGTGGAGTCATAGACAGCATCCAAAACTTTTTCAAACTATTCCAGATTCTCATCGCCGATTCTGAAAGCATGGAAGTGCGAGTGACAACAGTTCGGTACGCGTTTCTGGATAAGATCCACGACTCGCATTGACCCGATCTACTAGTTTACTGGGTATCCTTGCCGAATACATGAGCAACGATGACAAGGACGGTATCGTGAGTCCGTGATATATGATCCGGCACATCATTCAATCTTTTCTCAGAAATCGTTTCAAAAATTCCTCCCTGCCATGATTCAAGTCGTACAACAAGCATTAGAGGCTGGGGACGAGGCTTCAGTGCGGCAGTTATTTGATGTGTTCGAGGGGCTCTTGATTCTTGTAAGTGGGATATAAATCTATGCTCCTCAAGCTGATTGCTTACTGATTTACAGGAAATTTCAGTTTTGGGCCCCCACATTGAAGCGTTCACTTCGTTTCTACTTCTTTGCGGAGCCAACCGAAACCTCACCGACGAACTTCGCATCTTCCCCTTGAATGCTCTTAATTGGACCGTGCAATAGTGAATTCATCCTCTTTCGTGGTTCTATTGGATGCTTACTCATTTTCTAGCAAAAAGACCAAGATTCAGGGCCAAAAGTTGGCTGGGAAAATTCTGGAGGGTCTCATGCCAATCACCAGTGAACCGGAATCGGAAGACACCGGCGATGACGCACCATGTCAAGTAAGTCTATTGCGATCACGCAATCATGTCCTGATGGTTTCGTAGACTGCTTTACGTGTTATCGACAGTTTGGCGAGGAATCTCCCTCCTACCCAAGTCTTTCCTCCCCTCCGTAGCCTGATCCAACAGTATTTTACATCGCCTGATCCTAGTAACCGTCGCGGTGCTATGCTCGCCCTTGGTGTGGTCGTCGAAGGTTGCAGCGAATACATGACACCAATCATGAACCAAGTCTGGCCCCTCATTGAAGCTGGTCTTCAGGATGTCGATCCCTCAGTTAGGAAGGCGACCTGCCTCACCGTCGGCTGTCTGTGCGAGTGGCTGGAGGACGAGTGCTCCGCCAAGCATACTACGCTCATTCCCGTACGTTATCGTCATCCTTGTGATCTCGGTCGTGAGATTGATATGTTTTACTAGGCTATTATGAACTTGGTTCATGATCCATCGACTCAACGTTCAGCCTGTACCGCCCTTGATGCTCTTCTTGAGATATTGCAGGATGTCATCGATCAGTATCTCAACCTGATCATGGAGCAACTTGCAAACCTCTTAGATACGGCACCCGTTGAAATCCAATCCGTCGTCACTGGCGCGATTGGCAGCGCGGCCCACGCGTCCAAAGAGAAGTTTTTGCCATACTTCCGACCTACTATGAACCGTCTCCAGCATTTCCTCGTCCTGGCTGGGAAAGACGAAGAGCTTGCGCTGCGTGGTATTGCCATGGATGCAGTTGGGACATTTGCTGAAGCCGTTGGCGCCGACGCTTTCCGCCCATACTTTGCAGACATGATGAAACAAGCGTTCCAAGGTCTTGAAATGGGGAACCCCCGTCTGAGGGAATGCAGTTTCTTGTTCTTCTCTGTGATGGCCCAGGTCTTTGGCGAGGAGTTTGCGCCCTATCTTCCAAATGTCATTCCTCCGCTTTTGGCCAGCTGTCGGATGCCCGAACACGGCGAAGAAACGGAGATGCCACGTGAGTGGTGCGCACTTGGCAGAGCTTCCTCGTGGCTCACTCTACACCACAGTTTCCGAAGACGTGGCTGCTGCATTTGCATCCGGAGCTTCTCCCTCTAGTGCGATCACCGTTCTGGATACTGATATAGAGGTAGACTTGGAGGATGTCGACCTCGATAAGCTGCTCGAGGTCAATAGCGCCCTTGCTGTTGAGAAGGAAATCGCCGCAGACACCATTGGTGCATTATTCCGTGCGACCCGCAATCACTTCTTCCCCTATGTTGAGCAGTGTGTTCTCGAGCTCATCGCCCTCCTCGGGCACTACTATGAAGGCATTCGCAAGTCCGCTACGGAGTCCCTGCTTGAGTTGGTCAGAGTTTTCTATGAGCTCAGCGACCCTCAGGAGTGGCAGCCTGGTGCTATTGTGGTAAGTGAGCAACTCGAATTCCTGGTCCCCTTGCCTCATGTTTGCGCGCCAGACTGTGCCTTTGCAGCCCGTCGTAAAAGAGCTCGTCAACCATTGTCTGCCCCGTCTCCTTGAAATGTATGAAAACGAAGATACCAAGTAAGGGACTTTTGTCACGAGTCCCCATCATTACTTACACGATAAACAGGAGCGTAGTAGCCTCACTTTGCATTGGTCTTGCGGAGACGATAAAGAAGCTGGGAGTCGCATTCATCGAGAACGGTGTGCCCCATCGCAGAATGTCTGCGCCACTGTACTAAAATCATCGTAGATGTTCAGACAATCTGTGACATCGCTGTCCAACTTTTGAGCCAGAAGGCGGTCTGTCAGCAGGATCCGGATCAGGATAAAGACGAAGTGGCACCAGAAGACCAGGCCGAATACGACTCGGTTCTCATTTCTTCAGCGGGAGATCTTGTTGCAGCGTTGGCGGATGCACTAGGCTGCGACTTCGCCCAGGCCTTTGCAACCTTCTTCCCTCTTATTGCGAAGTATTACGTGAGTGACGACTGGGATGCGCCTTTGAATGAACCTTGACGGTTATGAATGCAGGGAGTCAACCGGTCTTTGAGCGACAGGTCGTTTGCCATTGGGTGCTTGGCAGAAATCATTTCTGGGATCAAGGGTGCCGTCACTCCCCACACCGAACCTCTCTTGGAGCTTCTTTACAGAGCTCTATCTGATAATGAGGCGGAAGTCCAGAGCAACGCATGTTTCGCTGTTGGGCTCCTTGTGGAGAACTCTACTGTCGATCTTAGCCCACAATATCTTCATCTTCTCGCTGCGCTTCGTCCGCTTTTCAATGTTACTCCGGATGCCCACCGCACTCGGCTAAACGCCAGGGACAACGCGGCGGGCGCTGTTGCACGACTCATCTACCGCAACTACACTGCTGTGCCTCTTGATCAGGTTCTTCCTGTCTTTGTAGCGGCTCTTCCGCTGAAAGAGGACTACCTCGAGAACCGGCCTGTCTTCCGTGCCCTGTTCCACCTCTTCCGGACTGCTCCACAGACACTCGGCCTTCACCTTGATGCATTGCTCCCCGTGTTTGGCCACGTTCTTGACCCAAGTGGACCTGATCAGATTGGTGATGAGGGACGGGCTCAGTTGATCGAACTCGTCAAATTCTTGAACACGCAGGAACCAGCCAAGATACAAGCATCAGGTTTGGCGGTTTACCTCTAGTGAACGTAGACATTCCCCGACATGCCCAGCCTTTACCCATCGGCCATTTAGATTACATTTCTGACGTCGCATCCGTTTGTTTTCAGAATCGCTGGCTCCTGTTGTTGTCCTAAGCAATATTTCGATTTACTTTACATGCACGTGACCGTTTTTGATGACGTGTTCCAAGGTTCAATGGCAATTGCATTTCTTTTCCCATCCCCGCCAGACTGAAATCTTGAAGTCGAGCTCGCTGGCCGACTCGTTCCCTAACGTGCGTCCGTCGTCGCCCTCTACGACTCCCATCACTATGCTTGCCATTCTTTTCACCTTCCTCGCCGCCGTCTCTGTCGTTTCGGCTAATGTCTCTCTCCTGAACCCCCCGGACGGTCAATATCCGCGAATCGCACGCGTTGGCGAAAATTATACATGGACCATGAGCTCGCGGACGTTCTCCACTGACCTGGACAAATCTTTGGCTTATTCTACCTCCGTCCTTCCTACCTGGCTCAAATTTGACAACCGCACACTGACGTTCTATGGTGTTCCCGCTCCTGCGGACGAAGGCCGACCGCCCATCACCGTGACTGCTAGCGACACGGAATCGATCGCCACCTCGAGTTTTATCCTCTGCGTAACGCCGTATCCCGCGCCAACGGTTCAGAAACCCATCGCGCAACAGTTCTTTGCGGGCAATCCGGCACTGTCCTCTGTCTTCTTTCTTGCGCCTGGATCTGCGCTCGCCACGGACGAACAGACGTTGAGAGCACCCGCGGGCTGGTCGTTTAGCATTGGTCTCGACGGTGATACGTTTATGGCCCAAAACGACCTCTACTTTGCCGCACAGCAGTCAGACGGCACGCCGTTGCCGCCTTGGATCACGTTCAACAATGCGACGATCACGTTCGACGGTGTTGCACCCAGCGACGAGGTAGTACCGACGCCAATCACGCTGGAAATCGAAGTCTATGGCGCCGACCAGGAGGGGTATTCGGCTGCGATTGTTTCGTTTAGTCTCGTCATCGCCTCGCACGAATTGTCTGCGTATTCAACGATGCCGACGGTCAACGTCACCGCGGGCACAGCCTTCAATGTCACGATGTCCTCGTTGGCGGATTTCACTGGCGTGCTCGTCGATGGTCAACCGTTGCAGCCTGCGAACGTGTCCGTGTTGTCGATCGATGCGTCGTCGTACAAGGATTGGCTCAAGTACGATCCGGCAAACAAGACACTGTTCGGAACTCCTCCGAGCAACTTTACGAACGCGGATGGTAAACCGAATTTACCAGTCACGCTAACGACTCACTTCAATCAAACGTTGTATACGAGCGTCGCCCTGAATATCGTTGGATCCTACTTTTCGGCGTCGGACTTGGGCGTGATTCGAGCGGACCCAGGGCAGTCGGTGCAGTTCAACCTTGCCAAGTTTTTTGCCAATGCGTCCGAGTCGGCGCAGCACAGCGATGCCAACTTGAGCACATCCTTTAACCCTCCGAGTGCTAGCTCGTTTCTCACCTTCAATCCGACTACGGCGCAGCTCACGGGCCAGATCCCCACGGATTCTGACATACCGAAAATAGGCGTCACGTTCGTTGCGTATTCGCATGTTACGCACTCGACCTCGCACGCGACGCTCTCTTTGGTGTCACCGGAATTGGAGAGTATCAAAGGAGCCAGATCGAATGGATCGGGCGCATCGTCGAAAGCCAATGTGACACTGATTGTATCGCTCGTCTTTGGTGTCATTGGCGGAGTTTTCTTTCTCGGTTTTGCGTTGGCGTTGTTCAGACGATGTGCACGTGTCAAGGATTCTGCGATTCTGGGCGAAGAGGGCGCACGTGCGTGGACCGAGGAAGAGAAACGGTGGTACGGAATTGGAATCGGGGTACGCGAAGGCAATCACGAGCGCGGGTACGGATGGAGTAACCAAGCGGACACGAGTGCGATATCGGAGAAGGGCAGTCTCGAAACACCGCCCAAAGAGGGACCGTTTGAACCGGGATATTATCCACCAAGCCATTCGTATGACAATCTTGGGTTGGGACTGCGACGTGTTTCGCCACGGGCCCCGACGACGCCGTCGACGGTGCAAGCCTCATGTGCAGAGGGTGTTATGAAAAAAGCCGAGTTTTTCGGGAGGATCAAGAATACGGCGCGAAACGTGAGCGACAGGTATAAACGCCGGAGCCCTCCTGCGCGACTCAACATTAGTCACCCGGTTCCGTTGGTACGGCGGGGTGACATGAACGGGGTGCCGATCGAAGGGCAATACGTGGAGATCGTCAAGTCACCGCCGCATGCGGAAAGTGCGACGTCGATTCGTGATGACCACTTAACGGAGAGGAGGGCGAGTACGATTGTCAGCCTGACCACGTCACCGTCAAACTCGACAGGAGAGCGATCGATTCCGAGGAGGAGGGCGGATTTCGCACCTCCGAATTCGCCACGAGGCCCGCGACCACCGGCACCTGCGGCTGTGAGGGACACTGCTCGACGAAGGTGGGCTAGCAATTGAATGATTGACACACTTGTCTAACGACGGTTTGTAGCATCGTGAGGGAAAGCTTACAGAGTACGAGTGCTATCTCGGCAGATTCCCATCCGGATTCGTTGCGACCTGGCGAAGAGCGGCCCCGCCTGAAACAGTTCACGCATGCAGCACGCGTTCCGGCACCACGTTCACCCTCGAGCAACGTGGCTGAACCAGCAGCGTCCTCGGGAACGAGGAGGATAGCAAGTCAGACGGCACAGGTGTACAAGGAAAGTTTGGAAGGACGTCACACGAGCATTGACGAATTGCGGATCGGGATGCATTACGTTCGCACACTCGGGGAGGGCACGTCGAACGTGCGCTCCGCGTCGGACAAGTCGTTTTCGTCGCTCGAGTCGTCACAGCACGGTCACGGTGCGGTGACGAGCGGCACCAGGGCGAGCGCGACCCTGCGGTTTTTGGTGCGCGCGGGCGAAAAGTTCAAGTTTAGGGTACCGATGCAGCATTCGAGTCAGCAGTATCGAAAATTGGAGGCAAGGTTGATTTCGGGGCGGGCGTTGCCGTCGTTCATGCAGGCCGAGTTGAAAGGGTTTGGGGGCAAGGTAGACGACAAGAAGGCGGTCGAGTTTTATGGTGTGCCCTTGGATGGTGATATTGGTGAGTTGCAAGTGGGTGTGTTCAACGTCGAGGGTGGAGAGTGTTTGGCGCGTGTGGTGGTGGAGGTGATTGCGAAGAGCGCTAAAAAGAGTCCACCCATGGCAGGCTGAGCGGGTCTCCCCTGTTTTCGTTTTGTATCGATAGACCATTAGAAGATGTAATCAGTTGTTCGCATGCATTCGTTTTTGTAGTCTATAATGGAGAGCACTCTCGATCCGAGATCCACGCACTGAGGGTCCTTTTTTTCTGCAACTTTCTTATGATGTGTCATTCTGCTGGTACGACAGTACGATACACTAGTAATTACATGGCCGAAGACGACGGTTGAAGATGGCAAGTCGTTGGGAGAGATCGTGTCTACAATAAGGTGCACAAGGTCATCCTCGACGTGACTGATGGATCGATTAGTGAATCTATGCAGGGCATAACGCGATTGCTCACAGTAATCTGGGACAGAGGGCGATCGCGTGCTCCGGACGTAGGATCACTTCATGACTTCCAGATCAAAATGGCGAGAGTCCCGATGTAGAAATAGATAAAGTGTTTAGTTTCTGAGCACGCGGGTGTTCAGTTGGACGTTGGAGGATGAGGTGAGGGTCGTGTCTTCTTACCATGGGTGACATAGCTCCCAAAGTTCTTTCCGACGACGACGTGCCAGGTGGGACCGTGGCGTTTGTCAAACTCTTTCTTGATCTGTGCAGCGATATCTTTCTCGATGGCGTATTTATCGAGGGCAGCGGACGCGACGTCGATGCTCTCCTGCTGCATCTCGTCCGCCATGTCGACGTTTTTGATGACGGCTTTGTGGGCGACGCCGCCGTTCTCCCTTGGAGACGAGCCGGTGTCTGTGGATGAGGTTGCGGGTGCTGCGTCTGTCATGACTGTCGAGGTATGAGTATGAGCAAGGGATCAAGCGACGATGAGGGTTAAATACCTGCTTGCCCCGTGTTTATGGCGAGGACGGGAGTTGTGTGTGCGTGTTTCACGTGGTCTTTGCGACGCTGATTGGCATCACTGAAACCTGAATTTATTGACAATGCATTAGATCCGGGTTATAAACCTCATCATGAGCATAATCGAACATAATATGTTAATGGGTTTGATAACTGGGTTATAAGCCTTTACATCGGCATCCCCCTCTGTTCATTGCACCAATATGCCAGCTGTTTTATAATCATACCCAAATTGAGCTCTGATTCGCAAAGGAATATAAATCTGTGTTCAATTTCGCAGCACCCCATTTTCATTGATGGTTGCACATTAATGTCAACGTGGTCAAGATTGGTCTATCAGGTAACCCTGCACATCAAGTCCATGGATTCACTTATTTACCGCCTACAAATGTACATTCCCAAAGCTACTATTAAAGTAAACATTGTGGTCACAGCATGTGGACAGCGGAGACCTGGAAGGGATAAGTTAAAGCAACTTATTACAAAGGCACCAGCGGGTCAGGGAGCGAGGTCCGAGTCAGCACCAGGATATGGAGAAGGTGACGGCACACATACCTGTGCCATCCAATCCCACTCCCAGCCCAGTGAGCAGTCTCAGACGACCTGCAAGCAACACCAATCTACCATGTTGATGAGGATGAAAAGGGTTTGCAGCACTCAGATGAGGAGATAAACTCATTGGCAAGGCAGACAGACACCTGTGCAATGTTACACAGTCCGAGGGCTTGCAAGTGCACACACCTACTAGTAGCAGATAACTAGACCCAAGCTGTGACTCACCGTAATATTGGGCAACCACAGTAGTGTGACATGACATGAATTATTCAAACTTGAAGCCTACAATACAAGGCTTGCGGGTACATGGTGGCTGCACTGACTCAGATACAGACAACTGGATAAGAACATTCCCTGGTCATGAAAATTGATGTCACTGATCAGCAAAACCTGATGTAGCTGTCCAGTACTGTCCAGCACTATGAGCACTATGAGCACTATGCGCTAGTACACCTTGCCACTAATCTGAAAACCGGGTTTTGCTGATGTGACTGACTCACTCACTGCAGTTACAACCTACATGCAGTGATATTCTCAGCAAATGGCGAGCATCTTTTGAGCAGTGGTCAAGAGCACAACATTCAAGTTCAATAAGCGCAAGACGGTCAGCTTAAGCAAGGGACAACCAGGCCTTGGAGATGAAGATATCTGGGTAGATCAGAGTGGCAGTTATGGACTCACGGTGGGGGACTCGGACAATAAGGATGGAGCTGTTGGATCTGATGCAGACATTTAAAAGTCAAACTTTCAGACTCTGAGTGAGAACTGTGGACGGATCTTGTGCAGCGTGCTCTGGTCACAATGATTACTGCGTTGGAAAACCAAGAAAATATGATAACCCTCCTGCGAGAAATTACATTGCCTTTATGATTACACTATATATTTAGAACAATGTCTGGAGTTCAAATCATTAGTGAACTGACTTGTAGTCATGTTGAAATTCACTTGAAGTCTTATAGGTGAAGGTTTATGTAGCAGAATCTGCTGATGCATCTTACATCCAAGTACAATTAAATCTAATGCAAATGCAATTTTGTGGTCTATTTGGCTTTCGAACAGAGGCATAGCACAGGATCCTGGTTTCAGTAATGCTCTGTCGCCACCAACGATTGCATTCTTCAATCCTTGTTTACAATCCGCAATCATGTTGTTGCCACCCTCTCCCGATCACTAACAGTGTTTGCATTTGCCTCACCTTCCCCTCCGACCAATACAGATCCCTCTCAGGCTAGTCCACTCATCATGCTGGAAAACTTCTCGTGTGCTGTGCACAACTACATCCTGACATCCATTCCTGTCCCTTCCCCAAGTCTTAATGCCTGTTTCCTTTGGGAACTCCATTGCTCCCATCATGGAACAGTTCCCTCCATCCCTCAGCTAGCAGAAGGGGCAGCTGAGTATGCCGAGTTGCATCAAGTAGTTCCACGAGCAGAGCACAGCTATTATATGTCACTGCCATAGGGAAGAGAAGCAAGCACTTTGTGAGGATCAAAAACACAGTCAGAATCAGACATACTGCAGGACGAATGTATCTTCAATATATTGGAATGAGAACAAAGGAGAGGACATGTGAATGAAGAGGCACTTCTGTAGGAATCCCTGTTGACTTATATCATACTAGTAGAATGAAGATAATGTTGTTGCTTATGCCAATTGTGGGTAAGATGTGCCACTACTAGTCTAAGCTATCCTTGGCGGTGCAAGCTGGCACATTTCAATATTCATATTCAAACAGTGGGACAATGAAACAAACTGTACCACAAGGTGCTGAGAAATACCACTGGTGTGACGTAGTATCTCAGTGTAGATGATGCCTAGTAGCAGGGATGCATACATGAGACTGAAATCCCATCCGCACAGTTAGGACTCAGATCTTCTATCCATAGGACTATTGTTAAGTCCATTGTACGAACTGGAGACTTCAAGGTGAGAGACTTGAACAAGTTTAAGCTTCAAGATATCATGTATCCTTTGTGACAGCAGTCAGGAGAAGCCAACTCTTTGACCCAGTCCTTGACAGTGAGAGGCTCTTGCAGCAATGCCCTATTGGCAGCAGTCCTCAATGCCATTATTTGCCTCTTTCTGGGCCTACTTCCCATAGTCACACAGTTGCAAGGCTGCGAAACTTGTCAAAGACAGTGAATTAATGATACTAAGTTCTCAAAAAACAACAACTTGAAATGAAAGTGACATGAGATGATAACAAATCAAAGGCAATACCATTTACAAACAAGTGATTCAATGATATAAGATCTGGAGCTGCATTCTCACATGTCATACATAGACCCTCTCCCTTCATCTACTTTCCTGCCTGAGGCTTGAAATACTCTGGGAGAATATAGGCTTGATGCCTCCCTTCTTTCATTTGACACCCCTGGGCATTATAGATAACGCCATGCTTTCTTTTTTCCCTTTTCTTCGTTTAAGAGGCCACCTTGCACTGACCTGCACACTATCAAAAGCATGTGGAGGTCAGAAAGATACCCTTTTTCCCATTGTTCCTACTGTCCAATTCCTCCAATACTTTAGGGCCAGTTAGCTCCTATCCATACCTAAATGACCCTAAATTCTCTGATTTTTCCTGATTTTTTCCATTGAGATATGACCCATTCTTTCTCCTACATAGTTATGTATTGCAACTATGCTAGTGAACTACACTAGTTTGTAGATGAGTGTTAATCAGCTAGGCCTGCACAGCTTGGTCATGTGACCTCTGTCAGAGCTTCAGGGCTAGCCCAAATTGATACCATGGCACTGCATGAAGTAAGCAGGCCAAATCCAGACATGAGCTAGTTTGCCTTAGTTTGAATAGAGAGTGACATTGCCCCTGGTAACCATGAAGATGCATAGCCTGCACAGCCATGCGCAGGAATGAGAGGCTATGGCATTGGTAGCCCATAGCAGAAATCTCTCAAATGCTGTGAAAATGACCAGCCAATGGCAAAACCCTCTCAAGAACAGCCTTGGTGGGTGGCATAGCCAAGCATAGCCACTCCCAATGAGTATAAAAGAAGCTCATTTCAGGCTGCTTTTGGCATCTCATTACCTCATATCTAAGATCACTCATATCATTTGATAGATCTTCTCTTCTTTAATAAATCTATCTTCTCTTCTTTCATAGATCTACTTCTATTACCACATAGATTAGATCTAGATCCCTTCATAGTTTGTCAATCAAATTAGAAGGATCATTACCTACAGATCTGTCAAGCAGATCTAGACTCAGGATCAAGCTTCTTATCTTTTTATCAAACCTTAGGCTTGATTAGTACTTAGCAGAAAACTAAGTCATAGCCACTAGGATCAGACCACTTTCAGGTCGACCTTTCATTACATAAGCATATCATAGCCACTAGGGTCAGCCATTAGGCT
>JBBPOC010000878.1:0-12961 GCA_038091235.1 Tylopilus rubrobrunneus | reverse complement strand
CTCCCGGACGCAGACCTGGGTGCGACAGCGCGCTCGCTGTCGATCGGGCGGGTGTGGGACAACACGCTGCGGGTGGTGCCCAGGAAGAAGGTGCACCCGCCCATGTGCGAGTCAGACGAGCCGCTGAGCGACAATCCGTGGACGTTGAAGGACGACGACTACCTCACGATAGTCGCAGAGCGGTTGCGGGAGCCGTTTGTTGCGCAGCTCTTGGTCGTCCATCCGAATGGACAGTTTCATCGAGTTCACACGGAGGAGCGGATCGTGGCGCATCCTCGCATGGCGGAACTCCTGGACCTACGCACCCCAAGGACCTATCGATCAGTCCGCAACTTTCCGCAGGAATTCGTATGGACAAGTCGGGGCACTTAGTGATTCATACCATGTACAATACTTTCCAGCAAACTATCAGTTTGCGTAATTGACAACATGTATCTCGAAAACAAATCCTGCAGAGGCGGACGCTACTATGTGCCCAGATCCAACTGGACTCCAGATCCACGTATCATTAACGGATGCCTGCTTGGATCTTGACATTATACAAGATTCCTCCATTAGTAGGTCCCGGCTAGAAGAACGGACGTGAGCTTGAGCGTCCAAGGGCACGAAGACGATTATCACCTCGTTGTGGGACTCGGATACCACCGACGGCCACGAGCTTCTTCTCGTCTGGGGCTCTGGCAGGGCCGCCTTCTGAGGGCACGGTTGTATTGGGCAGCTCGCTGGACGACATCTGCGAATCATAGAATACGAGGTCCATGAGCAAATCGAAGCTTTCTCGTGTATACAAAGCGCGTGCTCACCTTGGCCTGTTGGATCGTCAAAGGTCGTTCAGAGAAAGGTGTGGCTTTGGTCCGCGGTGTACTCGTCTGGGGAGAGTCTCCTGAGTCGGCTTCATGAGGCATCTGGTCACGATTGCCCCGTGAGTCAGGTACCCCGTGTTCGGTCACCGGTGCATCAGGAGGTAGGTGCTGGTGGTCCCGGGAGAGTTCGGCATTGGCATTTTGATGCGGCTGCTCCGAGTCTGAGGCCTGAGGCGTTGAGTCAGAATGGCCCGTACGGCAACAAGACATCCATCGAGGTAATGAGATCCGACAGCATGGGAGGGGTTGGTCCTGCAAGGAACAATAAGTCGAGTTCATAATCGGTTGGACGAATGAACAAACATAGTCGATATACATTACAGTCCGCTGTGCCAAGTAATCAGATATCCGCGCCGTTAAAACCGATTAATGGAGAACACTCACTCGGTCTCGCTGAGCAAGGGCCATCCCTGAAGATATCTGGTTCGACCGTGGTGCTCTTGCTTGTGGTGTACCACCCTGGGCAGTATCTGCGGAGGCTTGATCAGGTATCCGAGTGCGATTGGGACGCGAGGGCGTTCGTTCAGTTGTGCGATCGCGACCGGGTTCTTCTGGGGAAATTCGATGCGACATTCGCGCGCGATCAGGCTGCTCCAATGAAATTTCGGCAGGTACGTGATTGCGAATCTTCTTCATCCACTGTCTGAACCGTCCCACTAGGGTTCGCCGCTGAACACCCTCATATGACTCGGCGTGTTCAGGATGAGCCTCGGAATTGCCCTGAGAATTCTCAATGAGTGCTGTCACTGGGAGATCGAGAGCTGGTTCCTGGAGTGCGGAGGAATGTTGTGGCAGCACGAGTTCAGGCGGAAGTTCGTCCGAGGCCGGGGAAGGAGGCTGCCACGTACTGTTAACACGAGGCGGAAAAAACATTTTCACTACTCACCTCGTCGGGGTCGAACATCAGCCCAGGAGTAGATTGACTCGGCGGCAATACCGTCTGTTACTGTGGTCAATACAGTGCAGGGGACCTGTACGCAATCTTACGTCGAGCAAACCTGAATCATCGATGTCATTCTGGCTGCGTGGCCGATCTGGGGTCCCTTCTGAGCTCGCATTGTGCGCCTGAAGAATGTCTCATCAAAAGCACCGAGGACCGACACCAACAACGACTTACGTTCTGGGGTTAGGTAGAACACGGATTGTACGCGCGCACACAGAAAGGAAAGTTGACGAGTCAGAGGCATTCTCGAGCCGAGGTCTGATACTTACACTGATCTGGAGGAATGATGCCGGGAGAATTGCTCTGAGATCCCAGATAACGATTCTCCCCGAGCCATCAGCTCCTGTGATGAGGCAATTCCCATCGAACGACAATGCAAGTGACCATATCTTTTCCGTGCCTTCGATGATGCCCAGTTGAGAGTGAGTCAAGGTATCCCAAAATGAGACGGAACGACCAGCACAGGCAGCGATAAATTTGCTGTCTGAAGAGAGAACGATGGACGTGGTATCTGTCAATGAGTCATCGCTTTTGTGGATGTTCCATTCGGCCAGTTGGGACCCAGAGGATGGGTCAAATAATTTGATTTTCTTGTCTCGGGATATGACGAAGAGTTGTTGGCCGTCCTGTGACCAAGTAATGGGAGTCGACAGATACCTGGGCACTGATGCTGTGATGGAAATGAGCCAGTCACCATTGTTGGAGTCGACAATGTGGATATCAGAGTCACGGGCTGCAATGACGAGACGTCGATCATCAGGAGAGAATTTGACGGCCATTACAGTATCGCCACAGTGGCGGAGTGGTCCGACAAGTCTCTCTCCGGTCGTAATGTCCCAGATATTTGCTTCATGATTCCAAGTCCCAGTTGCGAATCGCGTGCAGTCGGGTGACACGTCAACCGCATACACAGACTCTCCGTTCTCTACCTCGACTGTCTTTTCTCGAAGCTCGGCATCCCACACAGCTGCATCTTCATTAGTCCCAGCTACCACCCATTTCCCATCCCTCGACACTGAAATCGCTGCCACTGCCCTTCCTGTTTGCCCCACTTCTCGTCCGTCTGTCACTTGCCGTCGTCGAAGCCCATTGACATCACCCGTCCCATTGAAGAAATGCTTTCCATCAGGGTGGAAAGCGACAGACCATATTCTTCCGGAGCCGCTTTGAACAACCACTTTCGCATTATGCTCTAACCAGACTGTGAGCATTGCAGGTCGCTTTCGAGGACTACCACCCACCGAGTTTTGTCATTGACATTTTCGATGATTCGTGTGCGTTGGGCTCAACTTGGAGGTGTGAAGGAAGGGAGTCACTCGTGGGATCCAGCAAGCTGCCACCGTGCGTCATTTTATTCTAAGAGCGCCGCCTTGTGTGAAGTTGTGTCCTGGGTGGTCACAACTTACTCGGATCCCAGTTCGGTCGTCGTCTGGGCTCGTCATTTGACCGGGCGGACAGTTCAGATCAAACAAGAAACCTACCCTCTTTCGGCTAATTAGAAGCTGCTGCGTTAGACGAGGGACATGGGAGGATAATGTTCTGCACGTCCTCCCCTACAAGGTTCTATGCGAACCTCGATTGCCAATCACACCAAGAGTGCCATCTCTCCGTCGCCTGGAATAGTCAAGGACGTCGATACAATAAGCAAGCGGAAACAAGCGGAAACACCGACGTTGATCGCAGCGTCACTGTCAGCAGCAGCAAGCAACCTTCAAGCGTTCGTAGAACGGAGTCGAAGCCTGTAGAAATCACGAGCCTACGACATTCTACCAGCTGAGCGTGCATCTTCTCTTTCACCAGACCCCAAGCGCAAACCAGCGAATCAGAATTTTTCACAGCGCTATTACAAGAATCCCTCCAGATGTCCACCATCGTTTTCAGGTGGGATAATAAATCCTTCCTTGCTAACGATGATCCTGATGTTTACTGGTCAGAGATCCAAAGCTCTGTCGCGCACATGAGTCAGGCGGAGTATCGGCTGAAGAACGGGATTGGCAATGTTTCTTTCGAGACAAGATGGAGACCGGCTTGTCGCAGACATTCAACAGTGCGCAATGTTCGTATCCTGGACATATCATAACCCGCGCAGACGAAGAGATCATTCACACCTCCGACGCCCTTGTCAATGCAAGCTCTTCCTCCTTCTTTTGTCACCTTCCGACCGAGCTCCTCCAAGCCATATTTACCTATTGCGCTTGTGATTATTACAGCGAGGCAGGGGGTTCTCCTGAATCGCATCCTTCCACTCCGCCTTGTTGGGTCAACGTTTCCTACGTCTGCCATCATTGGTGCAACACCGCTCTGGGTTACCCACCCCTCTGGACATACCTTTTTCTCGTGTCGCCACGCTGGACCGAGGAGATATTGTCTAGATCAAAGCGAGCTCCGCTGAAGCTACGGGTGCAACTGGACCTCTACGGGAGACGCGAAGTATGGCCGGGGTTACGCCTTGTGGATCAAGTACTCAAGTATGTGGAGCACATCCAGGATATCCACCTGTCCGTTTTGTTCGTGCGCTCGGAGCATGGTTTTTTTTTCAACGCTGTTCCATTGCGCTCTTTGTCTTCAAAAAGTGACACTCTTTGGAACATCTTTCCGAGGAGTTTGGGCCCCCAGAGGAATGGGCACACGTTGATACAGACACACCAGCCCTCCGTACTCTCAAACTCTCGAAGATGCCGGTGCCATGGTATTCGCTCAAGCTGAGCAGCCTAACGGCTCTCAGTTTGTACAATGTTCCTCCTCGCTTTCGGCAAAATACGGAGTTCCTGACTACGCTCAGTTGCATGCAAGATCTCAGACATCTATACCTCGATAACGCCCTTGCTAGCGCTGCCCACTTCCTCTCCAGTGCAGCATGCGATACCTTCCCAAAAATCAATTTAAACCATCTCTCTCGCCTTTTGATCGATGCACCGCTGTCGACAGTTGTCGTATTGCTTTCTTGCACGACCATTCCACCGAAAACTGATGTCAGGCTACGCTACTGACTCAACCATTTCGAATCTCGCTACCTGTCCGACGGCTACACGCTACTACCATCGCTTTTCACACAAAGATATAGCGTGTCCAACAACCACACATTGTCCAGTCCAACTCTGAGTCGTTCGTTGCTCATTATTACTGAAGACAAGTCAAGGGCGGGGGCGGCTCAGCTTACTTTCAGTATCTCAGTGCGCGACCGCCACCCTTTGGACTCCTCCAGCAACTGCTTGGTTGGGTTCTGGGACCTTGACATTCCTCTCCACATTGCTTTCTTGCACAATCATTCCACTGGAAACTGATATCAGGCTACGCTACCACCTCAACCAATTCGAATCTCGCTACCTGTCACTTGCCGTCGTTGAAGCCCATCCGTCGGAGAAATGCTTCCCGACAGAGTGGAACACTCGGACGGCCACTACCTTGCCAGAGTAATTACTATGTTTGGGTCATGCCTTAACTGAATTTATGAGCCTTGCAGGTCGCTCCCGGGGGCTTCCACGCACCGAGGTTTGTCGATGATAATTTCGCCAGTGGTCTGCGCATTGCGTTCGACTTCAAGTTGGGGGTGCCAAAGATGGCGGTGACTCGTGGTCTGCAGCGGACTTCATCCCGAATGTCCGTCCATTTATATCTTCAATCAACAAGCGCCTCTTGTCCTGAACGCGTACGCTCAATCGGATTCCAGTTCGGTCCCCGTTTGCTTGGCTGTCTGACCGCCTGGGCCCAGCACTCTACCCGTCGTGAAAGGCGCTCCTACGGGTAAACTTGCTCTTCGTGCGTATATCCTTCTGGGTGTAACGGTGGATGTAGCCCACGTTTATTAGGACCCTGTACCGGTGAACGAAGCTGCGTTATTGCGGACAAGCGATGTGGGAGATGAAGTTCTCTATGTCCTCTGCGATTCAGAGAATGTATGCACGCCTTGGCGCCAATTACAACAAATGAACTATCTTTGCGTAGTTTCGAGGACCCAAGGACTTGGAATCTGTCGATACAACGAGCAGACAGACAACCCATCATTGGTCACCGCGTCTTCGTGTTGCCGGTAGCAAGCAATTTTTGCGTGCTCACACGGACGCAGAGAGTCAATAGAGTCGCAGCCCGTAGAAGTCTCGAGCCTACGATATTCTGCCAGGTTCGACGCACGTCTTGTCCTTTGCCGTCTCCGAACCAGTGAATCGCAATATCTCCTGCCAGTGCCAGGTTCGACACTGGACTGCAGACTCCGCTGTTAACACATAGTCAATGTCCCTCGTCGTTATACAGGTGGGCCAACCATCCCGCTTCAGTCATGATGATCCCCGAGGTTTACATTCTCGCCAGAGGTTCCAGTCGGTGGCAAACGCGCGGCAGTCGGGTCCCTCCAAAGATTGCAGGAGAAGATGGGTCCCTTTATCCAACTAGACGCTTCCCCCACGAAGAATTCATCTAGGTTCACGTTTCGGCCTTGGGCAGGGCTCCAAGCATGCAAGATAGTGCGCTTTACCTACGCCTTCGATATCGATATTGGACTTGAATGGGATACTAGTACTACATGGCCACGCAGACGGCCATCATGATTGTACACTAGAATGTATGCTACTGGATCTAACTTGAATACTGCATGCAAGAGAATGATAAGTGATGTACTCCCAGAACGACCGATCGAGAACGATAGCAAGCGCCTATATTATGCATCAGGTATGACTTGACGTGCCGGTGGTTCACTAGCGCACTTTAGCTAGGGTCCGTACTGCCGCAACAGAACCATGAAGGAACCGGTATTGACAAATTGACTCTGCGCTGTGGTCGTCGAGGCTCGTGCTACGAAAATCGACATGAGGCCTGGCTGTCTGAGTATACAAAGAGGACCCTCACCTCGGCGATGCGCTCGACACGCGCAGAGCCTTGCTTCGTGTTGTCGGGATCATTGGCAGGACCAGCTTCGGAGCGCGGTGCGGTGTTGGATGCTTCAGTCGACGCAGCGGGTTTTTGGGGAATCTTCCTCTGAGCTGAAGATTAGTACACAATGCCATCGGCGAATGTAGCTGGGACGAACTGGTGGCTTAATGGCAGACATTGCAACCACCCGCTGAATCGACGCGTCAGATAGCCATACCCTATCAACGAGAATCAAGAGTGCACTCACCTTTTGCCGCTGACCAAAGGTTATCGTCGACGACATTCTATTTGACGGTGGTATTCTTGCTTGTGGGCCGGTCTGAGGGTCTGGGGGAAGTTGATCGAGTATCTGATTGCGACTAGGTCCTTCCAAGGGTGTTTGATCAGACCTCCGATGGCGACTACTCTTCCGCATTCTCCTGAGCCACCCGGCGACAGTTCGACGTCGAGCGCCCTCGGATGACACGGCATTGTCAGGATTTGACTTTGAGTCAGCCCGAGGCTGTCCGACCGAGGAAGTTGTGCGACCAGGAGGAGGCTGTTGGGGAGCCAGGGATGAGGCAGCAGGGTTTTCATCCGATGCTGGAGAGGGAGGCTAGCGTGCGCTGTTAGCACGAGACAAACAATCCCTCCACTACTCACCTCGTCGTGGTCGAACATCAGCCCTGGAGCGGATTGGCTCGGCGGCAACGCCGTCTGCTACTATGGTCAATACAATGTCTTGTGAGAGGAGCAGTGCGCAATCGTACGTCGAGCAAACCATCGATGCCATCCTGGCTGCCTGGTGGATCTGGGGTCCTTTCTGAACTCGTACTTTGCGCCTGAAGAATGTCTCATCAAAAGCACCAATGACCGACATCAACGGCGACTTACATTCTGGAGTCGGGTAGAACATGGATTGTACGCGTGCGCACAGAAAGGAAAATAGACGAGTCAGAAGGATTCTCGAGCTGAGGTCTGATGCTTACACTGATCTGGAGGTATGATGCTGGGAGAATCGCTCTGAGATCCCAGATGACGATCCTCCCCGAATCTTGAGCTCCTGTGATGAGGCAATTCCCATCGGGCGACAATGCGAGGGACCATATGTTCTCCGTGTCTTCGATGATGCCGAGTTGAGAGTGAGTCGAGGTATCCCAAAATGAGACAGAACGACCAGCACAGGCAGCAATGAATTCGCTGGTTGAAGAGAGAGCAATTGACTCGGTAGTATCTGGCGACGGGTCGTCGTATTCGTGGATGTTCCATTCGGCCAGTTGGGACCCAGAGGATGGGTCAAATGACTTGATTTTCTGCTCTTCGGATATGATGAAGAGTTGTTGGTCCTGTGGCCAGGTAATGGGAGTCGAAAAAGACATGAACACCGATGTTGCGATGGAAATGAGTTGGTCGCCATTGTTGGCGTCGAAAATGCGGACGCCAGACTCGGAACCATGGGAGACAGTCGCGAGACGTCGACCATCGGGGGAGAATTTGACGCCTATCACAGTATCGCCATGTTTGAGCGGTCCGACGAGCCTTTCTCCGGTCGAGATGTCCCAGATGGTCGCTGCCAGTGCATGGCTACCAGTTCCAGTCACGAATCTTGTGCAGTCAGGTGACACGTCAACCGCAAACACATACTTTCCACTCTCCACCTCGACCTTCTTTTCTCCGAGGATCTCGGCGTCCAGCACGATTGCACCCCGACCTTCAATGCCACACACGACCCACTTCTCATCCCTCGACACTGAAATTCGTGTCACTCTCTTTCCTGTCTGTCCTCCCACTTCTCGTCCGTCGGTAACTTGCCGTCGTCGAAGCCCATCGTCCGTTCCATCGAAGAAATGCTTTCCGTCAGGATGGAAAGCGACCGCGCATATTCTTCCAGAGCCGCTTTCAACAACTACCTTCGCATTATTCTCTAATTGAACCGTGAGCATTGCAGGTCGCCTTCGAGGACTACCACACACCGAGTTTCGTCGTCGACATTTTCGATCGTCCGTGCGCGTTGCGTCCGATTTGGACGTGTCAAGAAAGGGAGTCACTCGGATCCTGCCTCATGAACGTGCGTCCTTTGTTCTTTACGAGCGCCGCCTCGTGTCCTGGGCGCTCACAGCTTTACTCGGATTACCTTGTTTATTACCTTGTTTACAAGGTCACTAGAACTGGGAATTGTGGCTGTGAGGGGTGCCGATTTAACCGTATGTGAAAACGTTCCTTTATAGCGTAGTTATGTAGCTTCGTGTTTCCCTTCGTTAGTTGCTTGGGGCATACATTGTGTTGGGTCGGTCTACGATGCACTGTCATGGCTTGCAGTTTTGCATAACAGATGTGATTGGTTTACTAGTGGATTATGCATAGGTTGAATGGCCTGGAGGTCTCGTAGTACATTCGTAGGGTTGGTCTATATGTGTCGTTAGTATGAATCCTGTTCTCTGTGTTCAGGATATGCTTGTGTTGATTTCGCGTTCAGCTCAAGCCTGTTTTTACCTCTGATTCTCCTTCGTGGAATGAGATTGGAAGTTCCGAAACCAATAACCAGGACACGGACACAGTGACAAGTGAAACAGGTAAACGTCTTCCTAGGTGCATGGAACATACATTTTACTGAACTTGATGGTGTCGTCTAGGAGACGAGCTTGGAGATGAGTTCGCGATGGAAACATGGCCTGTTGCTCCTCGATGCACTGATGCCTTGAAGGAAATTTTACCGTCCCATGACCTTTGTCCGCTCCCTGCGTACGACAAAAAGGGTCATCTAATCCCTCCTTCCCAATACACCTCCTCACTGAAGGGAGCTACTGTCGAAGTTCACTTCGCATTTGTCCATCACTACATCAAGTCACACAGCCGCCATGTTTACTCTGCGATCCTCCGGAAACTTCAGGTATTACGTTACCCCGTTCCAATGCCAACGAGTCCCTTCAAGCGCCTGCGGGTAAGTGCTGTGAAAGATAAAGGGAAGGGTCGCGTTAAGTGACCAAGTAGTTCAGCCTATGCATACCCCTGTTTTCCTTGCCTCTCCTTTTTCGACTCCACTCAGGAAGATGTACAGATATTTCATGCCGATTGCAGTACTGTTATGGTGCATTTCTTTCACCGTTTGCAGCTTTCTTTCACCGTTTACAGTTTTCTTCACCTGTTATGATCCGAGTCTTCGATGCTGACTCATTCTTACAAAACCTTTGCATGTTTCTCTTGCACTGATCTTCGTATGCAACCTTCTGTACACTTTATTTATGTATCTTAAGATCCGGCGCTGAAACTTGACCCTCACGATACATGTAATATATATGCCTTCAGTGAACAAGGTCCCTGCCGTAGTACGGCCATACATCTAGTTTGAATCCTCCCCGGGAGTCCGGTCGTTGCAGCATGCAGCATCTGAGTCCCTCAGGCTCCCGCTGCAAGATACGACGCCAGCCCACACCTTGATCGGGTACCTCACCACGTTGTGCACCACGGTTGACAAAGCCCCCCGCAACGACAATCCGTGTTTCGCGATGCCATCCTCACTCGGACACATTCAAAGGTACTCGGGGGAGCGTGACAGACTTCCTAACCTGCAGCAATTCAGTCCCAGCCACCTGGAGGTATCACGCAAAGAAACTCGCTCGCGAACAGGAGGAAAGCCGGGCGAGAAAATGAAGCACGGAAACAACCTGGGAGAGTGAAAGCATTGCGGTCGCCGTACGAGCTACATTGGAAAACCTCTTCAATCATCGCACGCAGGAGGGTCACGGTGAATCATTGACGTTGGGAGCTTGTCCCTTGGCTCCTCTTCTCACACAAGCAGCCCCTCATATCGCCAGGTTATCAGATATACCATGTGTTTCGGCTTGATGGGAGTACTCGTTGTCCAGTGCTGTAAGTACGCGCTGCAACCGTGTACCTCGATCAAGGTTACTGAGTACGTGCTGCACCCAAGTCATCTACTTTAGTAAGTTCCCCCACGACCGGTGGTGGATACGCCTTCTGGGTAAGAATTGTGTATCCATTCAACGATGCTGCTGATGCTCATATGTGCGGATCAGTCTCTACTGTGCTCGTACTTGAAGTGCTTTTCACCGTTTTTGCATTTCATGGCCTCTGAACTGGTGTGGTGGACAATGGCACGGATCTCTCGTCGATCGTCGCCGAGGGCGTCGGCGGACAAGAGCTCACCCCACATCCGCTCTGGTCGTTCGTCGCATTGGCGCCTCTGACGGGCATAGGTAGGCGCTACAAAGTTGTGACAGCGGCGGTCTGAACACTAGTTCATAGTATCCACTCTGACGCACGCATTCTTCTGTTGGCGGATATGGGTCATCCAGAAGTCGCTCGTGGTACCCGTCATGATGATGATGAGGCACATGACGTCGCGGCAGTTGGCGTAGCTGAGGCAAGAATGCTAGGTGTCTCTGATGCAATGTACCGTAGTCAGCTACAGAGGTATCGTGGTGAGTCGTCTCAAAATTTTCCTACGTGCTACCCGGGTGCTCACGATCCACGCAGTTTGGCCTCGTGCCAGACCGCATCGTACACCACCCTTTGCCATTCTACATTCCCGTTCGTATATCTGTTCCTTCTTTTTCCTGCCGAAGTGTGCCAACACCTCGTTTTGACAGACATGGGTGTCTGTTTTGTGATTCAGCGATCACTGTACATGACGCTCATTGTACGCATTTGGTTCTCTGTCTGCGTGCGGTAGTCGTGTCTCACTCGACCGTAGCTCATCCGTGCCAAGCTCCAGTTCCAGAAAACGTGGAGCATGTCGATCAAGCTCGCCAAGCTGACGGTCGAGACGGGCCTCATTACGACGACGGCTGCAGCCATCGAGCTCGTGCTCGCGGTTTCCTGGAGGGTGACATTGTTCCATATGGCGCTGTAAGTCGCTCTTCTCCCATTCTTCGCTCGCTCGACGCCATATCCAAAAACAAAACTAGATTTTATATGATATCCAAGCTGTACGTGCGCTCGCTGTATACATGCGTGTGCGTCTCACTAACACTCCTGGCGTTAGGTATGCCAGCTGCCTCTTTGCGACGCTCAACGCCCGTCTTATCCTTCGGAGCACGATGGACCAGCAAAAGTCGTTCGCGGCCCGGGAGACTGACGAGAAATCGTGGCCGACCAGGGCGGGGTTGAGCCAGCACGACACCGGAATTCAGATCCAAATGGAGGTCGAGACGATCATCGAGCTAGAGGTGTATCCGCTGGTGCGTAGCGCATTTTACGTGTGCTTGTACGGCTGGGGCTGACATGTGGGTGCGCGCAGGAGGACCAGAAGCGGGCGTTTGAGGGCGTGGACGCGGTTGTGTGAGCGTGAGCGGTCGGATGCGTGTAGGATAGATTCCCCTGGGCCGTAGTGCCATTTTTTTTTCTTGCCCGTGGTCATTTTTTAAGGGGACACATTGCGTTGTCACCGGCCTCTGTCGTTGCCAGCAGATCGTACAATGGGGAGTGTTGATCAGGCCTGCAGAATGGTGTGGGGACATATGCATGATCGAGTAAGCATCACACGTCACGCATCACGGCGTTACGAGTGCTTCTAGTTTCAACGTTCACAATGTCGAGCCATGATATAGCGCCAATGAAGAATACCGCGGCCCGACTACTGAACGAGCCCGAGGACCGAGGTCACAGCCGATGTTATCCGAGTCTTCCCTCACCATCTCTGCCCTCCATTCTTTGATCCTCATTTATGACCCGCACTGGCAATCACGTTGCCACCCTCTTTCATTCTCATCACCCTGCCCGACCACTAACAATGCCTCTCCTTCTCCTTCGACCGATACGGATCATCGACCATCCCTATGGTCCACCCATCGTGCTGGAAAACTTCTCGCGTGCTGTGCACAACTACGTCCCGACATCCATTCTTGTCCAAACTGCTGCGCGTTCCCTTCGCCGAGTCCCAATTCCCGTTTCCTTTTGGAACCCCATTGGTCCCGGCATGGAACAGCCCGCCCCACCCTCAGTTAGAAGAGCGAGAGACCTAGCTATTGAACGTGGTGAGTGTCCCCCTTGTAAGGTCTAGCGGTGCTGATGCCTGTTTCTTTCACCCAGCAACCACTTTCGCTGGAGTTAGCTCCCGTCCCAAGGTTACGCTCGACACGAGCATCAGACGCTGATGACCCTCATCCGATTCCATCGTTCATGTTCGCGTCTGGTGCCGAGATATCTGCCTACGACTTTCCTCCAGATGGCGTCTTCAGCAAGCGTGCAGTCAGGTCGCTCAGATCTCCCGTCGTCGTATTCTTCTCATGGCCGGCACAGCTTCAAGGACGTCTTCGTGTTCGACGCCTCAGGGGGTATCTGATCCTTG